>PVLC010004678.1:0-82930 GCA_004027655.1 Graphiurus murinus | reverse complement strand
AAAAAAAAAAAAAAAAAAAAAAAGTAATGCACGTAAAAGAACAGTCCATTTTGCATAAATGAGTATTGTCTTAAGTACCTATTAAGTTAGGAAAATATTCAGCAAATCAAGCCTAAAAGAAGTAGAAAGAACCATACAATGAGAGCATGAATTAATTAAATAGTAATTAAAATATATAATGAAGAAATTAAAAGAAAAAATTAAAATTAAACCTCTGGCTTATCTGATCAAGAAATAAAAAGTACAAATAAGCAATATCTTAAGTAGAAAAGGGGATATTCACTGTGTTCCCTATGGATATTTAAAAAGATTATTGTGAAGGATTTTATGCCAACGAATTTGAAAATTTAGATGAAAGCAAATAATTCAAAAATGTAGTCTTCCAAAGTTGACAATGAAGGACACAAAATATTTATAATTCTATATACTTTCTTTGTTGTTGTTGTTTTAAAAAAGACAGATGTATTTGTAATTAAAAGCCTTTCACAAAGAAAGCACTACCAAATATTTAAGAAAAGAAACAATGCCATTTTGCAAAATATGTTCTGGAAAACACAAACATGGACAAACCTTTCCCCATTCTTTTTTTAGACTAGCAAGATCCTGAAAGCAACACCCAATCAAGATGTTGTGAGAAAGGGAAATTACCGGTCAGTGCTCCCATGAATATAAAGACGTTTCCTAACAAAATATTAACCAAGTTCAGTGATACATTAATGACATAATACATCATTATCAAGTTGAAATCCTTTCAAGAATTCAAGCTGCTTTACCATTCTAAAGCAATGTAACTCATTACAGTAATAGAGTAAAAGAAAAGATATATTATCTCAATAGATGCTTTAAACTACTTCATAAAATTCCATATTGATTCTTAATACATATTCTTAACAAACAAGTACCAACAAATAATGAAGTATCTACAAAAAACTTACCTGAAGCACGATATTTAATGGTTAAATTGCTAAAAATATTCTTTTTGATTTCAGGGATGAGTGGATATTTCTATTATCACTACATCTATTCAACATTGTACTGGAGATTCTGGCCAATACGAAAAAAAAAAAAAAACAAGAAAAGGAAATGAAAACTAAGAAAAAACCTTTTAATTGTCACAATTCTGTACACAAAAAATTCAAAAGAATATACAGATAAGTCATTAAATTTAAAAAGAGGACTTAGCAAGGTCTCTGGATACCAGACCAATACATACACACACACACACACACACACACACAATTGCATTCTTATATAGCAACAACTAGAAAACAACAAAACAACCAGAACATTTTAATTTTAAAAATGATTCTGTTCACAATAGTATCAAATTCCATGGAATTCTTTGTGATAAATATAAGATTATGCGAGGTCTTTATTAAAAATTATAAATTATTGGGAGAATTAAAGAACAAAATAATGTTAATGAAGGGATTAATGTGCATGCATTGTTCAATGCAGTATTGTAAATTGTCATTTCCCAAATAACTTATGAATCCAATTCAATTAAGTTCCTGTATGCCTGTGTGTGTGTGTGTGTGTGTGTGTGTGTAAGAGAGAGAGAGAGAATTAACAAGCAGACTCTAAATATAAAGGGCTAAAATAGCCAATGATCTCTTGAAAAGAGCAAAATGGTGGGCAGATGTGTTCCCCTCAATATCAAGACTTATTAAAAAGCCACAGTGATTAGCACAGTGTACTATTGCACAAGAAGAGGCAAATAGATTACAGGAATAGCCTAAAAAATTCAAAAACTAACCCTTGGGCATGAGGATGCTTTATTTACCTCAAAGGAGGGATTACAGATCAGAGGGGAAACTTTGTTTTCATTAAATGATGTTAGATCAATCATACAGAGACTATGGAACTTGCCTTGAAAGCTATAAATAAAATTTGAAAGGTAAACAAGGGTGTTTGGGAGATATTTTTTAAAGAGAACACAAGCATTAACTATAAAAGGAAAATATGGACAAACTATGTTGCATTAAAAAGTAATAGATCCATCTTATGATAAAACACCAGAGAAGTCTCAGTAAAGGTCCCTCCACAAAACACCTGGCTGGTATTGTTTAAAAGTATCAAAGTTATGAAAAATATGGGCCGAGAAGTTGCCACAGATTGGAGGAGTCTAAAAGACACAAAAATTAGATACATTATGGTACTCAGTGCTGCATGCTAGAGGAGAAAAAAGGACAACAGTGGAAACTCAGTAAAATTTGAATAAAATGTGTGGTTTAAGCCCCGCACACTTGTAATCCCAGCATTCGGGAGGCTGGGACCGGAGGATCCAGGTTCGCAGCCAGCCTCAGCTACCTAGTGAGACACTCCGCAACTTGGTGAGACTCGGTTTCAAAATAAAGAATAAAAAATGGGGCTGGGGGTATAGCTTGGAGGTAGAATGCCCGAGTTCAATCCCCAGTACTACAAAAAAAATAAAAAAATAAAATGTGTGGTTTACTAAATAGTATCATTTCAGTGTTCATTTCTGAGTTTGATAAGTATTAGATATATTTGATAAATTGCTATGTGATATATTAACACCAGGGAAAGCTGGATAGAGGATATATGGGAGCAATCTACTCTTTTCTACTCTCCTGTAAATCTAAAATTAATGCAAAATAAAAAATTTTTTTAAATCAAAACACTAGCCGGGCATGGTGACACATGCCTCTAATCTTAGGACTTGAAAGGAGGATCACAATTTTGAAGCCAGCCTCAGTAATTTAATGAAACCCTAAGCAACTTACTGAGGTCCTGTTTCAAAATAAAATAAATAAATAAAAAAGACTGGGGGTATAGCTCAGAGGTAGAGGGCCTCTGAGTTCCATCACCAGCACTGAAAAACAAACAGAAAATCAAAATACTATATTCAGCAAATATATCACTAAGAAAGTAAAAAAAAAAAAAAAAAATGAAGCCATGAGTGAGAGAAGAAATATACCATACAGATACAGATGACCAAAATAAGCTTATGTCTAGAATATATAAAGAGCCTCAACAAATCAATAAAAAATGTCAACCTAATACAAATGTTGGGAAAGGTTTAAAACATTTTTACAAAAGAGGCTTGCATACCTAGTGACCCAGAAATTGCACACATAGGCACACACAACAGAAGTGTGTACACACATATGTAAAATGACATATAGAATATTTTAGCATCATCATTCATAAAGCAAATACTGAAAGCCACTTAGGGCAGAATGAATAAGGAAAAAGAATGTGATGTGTACTTATAATGGAACAAGGAAGAAAGATTTACCACTACTCATATGAATGAGAGTAAATTTCACATCAAACAACAGAGATTCAGCTAGGTGTGGTGGTGCACGCTTGTAATCTTAGTACTTGGGAGGCTGAGACAGGAGGATCACAGGTTTGCAGCCAGCCTCAGCATCTTAGTGTAGCTCTCTGCAACTTAGTGAGACCCTGTTTCAAAATAAAGAATAAAAAATAGGGCTTGGGGTGTAGCTCAGAGGTAGAATGCCCCTGGGCTCAATCCCCAGTACCACAAAAAAAAAAAAAAAGAAGAAATACAAAAGAATATGAACTGTATGATTTTGTTTATATAAAATTCCAAAAAATAACCAAACAAAGAAAAAATGTTTAGGGATGCATGTTTTGTTAGCAAAATTATCAAGACAAACCAAGTCATAATAACATGAGTGTTGCGTTGGGAGGAGCATGGGAGCAGTGTCGGGGAGCAGGCTGGGGCTTGTGTGTTGGGGCGCTCTTCTGTTGCTCCAGGTGATGGGTTGCACCGCCTGCCCTCCGTGGGAACAAACCAGTGGGCTGCTGATTTTCACTGGTTACTTTTCTGTATGCGCATTATATTCCACAATAAAAGGGGTTTCTAAAAGAGTGAAAGAGGAAAAAATACATTATTTTAAAGGTAACTCACCAATTCTCTTAAAAAAAAAAAAAAAAAAAAAGGAAACTCTTAGACCAACCTATGGCTATTTATGGCTATTTCTTTGTCTTAAATCTGTTTTTCCTCTTCCACGGAAAGAACCTTTCCTTTCCTTTGGACTGCATTAGACACATTTAATAAAATGTGAGATTTTTCTTGTAACAGTGTTTCCTCTTAATCTTTGCAAGTATCTTTAGCAAGTTTAAGGTGTGCACTGAAACGGTTGTTCTTTGATGAATAAGAGCAGCCACTGATTAAATGGATGCAATTTACACTTACATGTGCCTATCTACCTGCGTGAATCTATTATTTAAGCCTTTCTTCATAAACAGTATATTTGACTTTAAGGGATGTATTTAGTTATTAGATACTTTTTCATCGCAAGCTGCATTAACATTTTTCCATTTAGAAGACACGTCTAAAACACCAGCCTTATCATTCTTAGGTTTGCAATTTAAGTATAAAATCTTGCCAGAGTTGCATCCATTAAAATAAAGCAGTCTTGAAAATTAAGCACTAATTTCCCCTCAAATGGCCATTTCTGGTTTTTTTCTTTCTAATTACCACGGTAATGAAGTGGCCAGTATTATGGTAGGAAGTGATTTCAAAGGCGGCAATCTCTTATTATGAATCATATACTTAATTTTCCAACCTAATGGGAATCAGCCTTACTTATAGAAAATGCATGTGCAAACTCTCTCTCTCTCTCTGCTGAGACTGAAATAGTGTTGGAATTACAAATCATACTTTCAACACAGAGAAAGAGCAGGCTTCCCCGCATTTCGCTGAAGCAAAGTCTGGGAAGAAGACCATTGTATTTTCACTACAGGATCATTTCTGTTCACTTTAATCTGTTGCTCTCAGCAAAAGATTTTTGGTATCTCAAAACACTGCTATATTAATAACACCGTGTGAACCAGGCATGGTGGTACATGCCTGTAATCCCAGCACTTGGGAGACTGAGACAGGAGGATCACAGGTTTGAGGCCATCCTCAGCCACCAAGAGAAGCCCTCAGCAACTTAATGAGACTCTGTTTCAAAATAAGAAACAGAAAATAAGGCTGGGAGTGTAGCTCAGAGGTAGAAAGCCCCTGGGTTCAAGCTCCAGTACCACAATCATCATCATCATCATCATCATCATCATCATCATCATCATCATCATCATCATACCATATGATAAAGATAACTTGTAGCAAAATAGATGTAAAGAAAGGCACTCAGAAAGCCATCAAGCTCTGTAAACGCACTGATCTTTGGGAAGCTTTCTTCCTACCACACCCTTCCCTACCACCATCCTGCCATCCACTCTGTATCCAACACAGGCACTTTCCCTTTTTGTTTTCTATCCAAGTGAAGCTTGACCAAATTATCTTGCTTTTCTAACTGAAAACTTGGTACTTGCTCCATTTTGCCAAATAAGATAATTGGGACAAGTTTGGGAGAAGAAGATAAAAGAAATGGTATTGATTTACTAGCAAATGAGAAAAATCAGTGAACAAGAGTTCAAAAGAGGTGAGGCCTGTAATCCTGGTACTTGGGAGACTGAAGCAGGATGGCAGGTTTGAGGCCAGGCTCAGCAATTTAGCCAGACCCTCAGAAACTTAGTGAGATGCTGTTCTTCAATTAAAACCAAAAAATTAAAAAGGGCTGGTGGTGTAGCTTGGGGGTAGAATGCACCTGGGTTTAATCCTCAGTACCAAATAAAAATAAAAATGAAGAGTTCAAAAGAAAAAGTCTGGTTTTCTGAAACCTCTTAACCCCCCAAAAAATCTTCCTTTTAAAGTTCCAGGTATTTATCAAAAAACATAATTCATGTCCACATGGTTCTTGAGATAAGTTCCTTGGACTTACTGGCCCCAGCTCTTCATTCCTTGGTCAGTAGACTGATAGGAAGATCTTAGTTGTTAACAAGAGAAGGAGAAAAGGGAAAAGATGTCAGTTTTAAAACGAGTCACCTGCTAGCTGAGCCACAGGTTATAATTAATCCAAGAACTGGACCCTCATCACAATCGCATCAATTTAAATGGACTTTCCCATTTAACTCTGGTCATATCTCACGTGGACTTCTGATCCTTCTCCGTCCCTCAAGATGGTTTCCCATCAACTGACTGGCTCATGGCACTGCCTTGTGCCCTGTGTTGTGGAACAGCAACACTCGAGTCATGCTTTTATCTGCTTTATTAAACTGATACCTTGATGGTTCACTCCAAAACAGTACTAGAAACCATGCGCCCCATTCTTTGGTGTAGGTGTAGTTAAATTTAAATGGAGCCAGGTGTGGTGGTGCACACCCGTAATCCCAGTACTTGGGAGGCTGAGACAGAAGGATCACAGGTTCCAGGCCAGCCTTAGCAGCAAAGTGAGACCCTGTTTCAAAGTAAAAATACAAAATAAAGCTGGGGGGGGTATAGCTTGGAGGTAGAACACCCCTGGATTCAATCCCCAGTACTGATTACTGGGATTATAGGTTTGTGCCACCATGCCCAGCCAAAGACTGTATTTCCTGACAATGCAACATAACTCGAATTTCATGAAGACATTCTTTCTTAATCTTAAGAAAACTAGAAAAAGATCTTCCTAAAAGGGTGATGAAACTTTGTCTCGAAGAAGTTTAGGGGAAACTATGAAGACAGTAAAAGATCAGTGGTTGCCAAGGGTTGGGGGAGAAAAGAAGAGGATGGCAGGATGAATAGACAAAGTAGATTTGAGTCCAGTTCGTGTGATACTATAATGGTAGATACAAGTCATTACACATTTGTCAAAACCCATCAAATGTACAAACAACACCAAGACTGAACCTTAACATATGCTGTAGACTAAAGTTAGTGATAATGTATTGATAGTTGGTGTATTAATTGTAACAAATATACCACACTAGTAAAAGATGTGAATAATAAAGAAATCACGTATGGGGTGGGAGTGGGGTGTATACATGGAACTCTATATGCTACTTTCCCAATTATTCTGTAAACCTGAATACTTTAAAAAGTCTACTAATCATTTTTTTTACAGATAAGAAGAAGGATTTGAAGAGTACTGCCACCATGAGTAATGAACACTCTCCTCTCTTAGTGAAGATCTGTATATAAACTTAGAGCCCGGGCTTGTCCCCACACCAAGCCAGTTATGCGTAACACTGAAGAGCCTGCGCATATGAGCAGACCATAAACAATCATAACCTTCTTGAAGTTTTAAAGTTCTTATATTCATCTGAACCATATCAGAAAAATAAGAAGAGAAGAAAGAAAGTGAAGACATTATTCATTTAGGTGTTTTAATAGAGGTTAGATATTTTCTTTTTAAAAGATTTGCTTGCTTATTAGGAAGACTGGGGAGAAAGAAGGTGAAAATAGAATTATTTTAAATGTTGAAAGATTTACAAAACCATAATGACAAAGGCATTCAAGGCAAAGACCTAACAAGCCAGCACAGAGAGGCTGGATGGAGTCCGTAGCTTCAACATATAATGGCACATGATTAAGAACAAAGGGGGGAGCCGGGCGTGGTGGTGCACGCTTGTAATCCCAGCATTTGGGAGGCTGAGACCGGAGGATCCGGGTTCGCGGCCAGCCTCAGCTACCTAGTGAGACACTCCACAACTTATACCCTGTTTCAAAATAAAGAACAAAAAATAGGGCTGGGGGTTTAGCTCAGAGGTAGAATGTTCCTGCATTCAATCCCCAGTACCATAAAAAAAAAAAAAGAATAAAGGGGGGGTCCAGTATTTCAGAGCAGATTTCACTGAGGGTAGGGCCACAGATGGGAGCAAGAGGCCTTGGAGTCTGGGTTTGTCCTTTGAGAGTAAGAAGCCATTGTAGAGCTTTTAACTGGAAGTAACATGATACCGCAGCACACCCGGATAATGAGAAAGAAGACAGAGCTGAAGGGGTGGTGTCTGCCGGGAAATGTAGCAGAAAAATGCAGATTAGACTTGATGGGCTCTGGAATGAAGGGTTCAGAGAAGGGGAAGACTTTGAGAGAAGAGGGAGAACAATAAGGCTGGATGAGTACTTGGATATAAAGAGCAAGGGAAGCTCCTGAGAGTGACAACCAGGTACCACTGAGGACTCTAGGGATGCGGGGAGCAGGTGTGGGGAAGGCAGCGTGTTCATTTTGGAGCATGCTGGGGTTGAGTTTCTATGGGTCATCTGAGAAGAACTGTCCAACAGGAAGAATAGAGTCTATGGTTCTCTGGGTCAGAAAGGTGCGTACCAGAGTGGAAGTTACTACTCTACAGATGGTAGTGGAAATGGATGAGTAGGATCAGGCAGGTCACGATCCACTCACAACCGCTGAGAAAGAAGGGGACCCAAGGGCAGAGCACTGAAAAAGGCCAGCACCCATTGGGCACGCAGAGGGAGACGGTCCCCCAAGGAGCCCACAAAGAAGAGGAAAGAAAGAGAGAGCGCAGAGCCTGGAGCCTGGGGAGGAAGGAGGAAAGCAATGCTGTGTTCTGGTGGAGAATGTCGCCGAGTATTTTCCTTCCTCATCTCTACAGTATTTTAAAGAGTCATAAAAGAAAATGAAATCCTGTGCCATATATCTTCTAACTTTGAAATATTAAAAATGTAGCTGAGCTAAATCAATCTAATGATAATGGAGTGCCAAGTAAGAATTAATTTAAAAACTGTTGTATTCAACTCCATAGCACTAGAGCCTAAGAGAAGAAATACTGCTGGCCTCTCTTGGCGTGATTTAGCACACCATCCTGGCGTACACATTTGTGAGCTTCTAGGAGGCAAAGTAAAGCGATATAACGCACACTAGCCTCGCAGTCGCAAGACCTGCGTTTAAATATGATTCCTGATGCTTACCAGCTGTAGGCAAATCATTTAACTCCTGTGAGGTCTAATAGGGAGATAGAAAGTTCTGGAAATTAGATCTGTTGAGTATAACTTTTTTATAATTCAGCTAATATTACTCAACGCTTTTGTTTTCATTGCATATTCCAAAACCAGAAAGTCTGTTGGCCTTCTAGAGATTGGCTAATACTTGCTTTTAGCATAATATCTGTGAAAATTTTGGTCTAATGCATGCAGAGGTGAATTGACTGAGAACTTCTAAAGACAATTTGTGTGTGCGCGCGCGCGTGTGTGTGTGTGTGTGTGTGTGTGTCACTGAGAATTGAGCCCAGGAACGTTGTACCTCTGAACTACAATCTCTCTCTCTCTCTCTCTCTCTCTCTCTCTCTCTCTCTCTCTGTCTCTGTCTCTCTCTCTCTCTCTCTCTCTCTCTCTCTCTCTCTCTCTCTCTGTCTCTCTCTCTCTCTTTTCTTCTTCTTCTTGGAAACAGGATCTCAATAAGTTGCTGAAAGTCTCATTAAGTTGTTGAGGTGGGCCTTGAACCTGCGACCTTCCTGTCTCAGAATCCCAAGCACTGGGATTACAGATGTGTACCACCACACCTGGCCTCTAATGATAATTTTAAGTCAATAAGTAGAATACAACTTAACAATTTAATTAGATCCTAGATTTTCTTAAAAACTGAGATTTCTCCAGAAACATTATTTGGGGCTTTGTTGAACATTTATTCCATCCCACCAATTATCTAATATATGATGGGAGCCCAGCAAAGGACTTCCTCTCTCCAAGGTCTATTCATAGCTCACTGAGCTGCCAGGTTACCACTTCATTATACCCTAAGCCTTCATAATAAGTAATGGGAGATGCATAAAGGCAGTCACGACAGCAAACAGAGACATACATTTCACACTGTCCCCTCAGAATTTCCATGGCAGGGAAAGCTGGCAGTCCATTTGTAAACTTAGTCATTTTGAGAGAGGAAAAAAAATACAATGTGGCTGTTAGAAACAATCAAAATGAAAGCAAAATGCATATACCTTGACACACTTATCTGGAATTTTGTTTGTTCTTATCATGTTTTTAATTTTAGACAGCTCTATTGAGGCATAGGCATAATTTAGTAAAATTCATTCTTTTTCATATATAAAATTCATTCTTTTTCATGTATAATTCTATGAATTTGGATTTTAAAAAAAGTAGTGCAACACACAGAACATATGGTCCCATCACTATAAAGAAACGAATAATACAATACTTTCATCTCTTTCCATTCAACCCCTCTACCCCATCAACTCCTAAAAAAGCAACCAATATATTTTCTGATTCTATAGTTCTGTCTTTTACAGACTATCATATAAAATGAAATCCCACAGTATGTTCAGCCTTTTGAGTCTAGCTTCTTTCACTTAGCATAATGAATTTAAAATTCACTCATATGGTTTGATCAGTAGAGTGTCCCTTTACATTGCTAACTAGTTTTTCATTGTATAGGTGTACCACAGTTTTATCATTTTACATGCTGGTGAACATTTGGGGCATTCCAATATTTGTCATTATACATAAAGCCATTCTAAACATCTATGAACATGTTTTTATGTAAACATGTCTCATTTCTCTTAAATACCTAGGAGTGGAATGTTTATATCCATGTTAATTATGTCTAACTTCATAATAAGCTTCCATACTCTTCCTATCAAAAATGTATAAGATTTCCACTTGCTCTTCATCCTTAACAGCACGTGATATTGTAAATTTTTTTTAAGTTTAGCTATTCTAGCAGATGTACTAAGGTATCTCATTGCAGTGTTGATGCACATTTCCCTAATAATTACAATGTTGTGTGCCTTAAATGTGCTTATTTCTTTCGGTTTGTCTTCTTTGGCAATGTATCTGTTTAAATCTTTTGATCAGTTGTTGTTTCCTTATTATTGAGTTTTATGAGTTTCTAAAAAGCCTATTCTGAATACAAGTTCCTTATCAGATATGTATTATAAAAATATTTTCTCTTAGTATCTGCTTTTTTAAAAAAAGTTTTGGCTCTGAAATTGAATCCAAAGTCTTGAATATGCTAGGCAAATACCACTGACCTATATCCTCAGCATCTACCTATCTTTCTTTCTTTTTTTTTTTTCTTCCTTTCCCTTCAAAGAGCAGAATATTTAAATTTAGTCCAATTTATCTTCCTCCCCTCATCATGCTTTTGATGACCTCCAAGAAATCTTTGTTTTACCCAATATCACATTTTTTCTATACATTCTTCTAGAATACTTGCTTTAGCTTTGGATTTTAGTTTAGTTCTATTATACTTTTTGAGTTAGCGTTTTCATATAATATAAGATATGGCCCTAAGTCGTTTTGCATATAGATATTCAATTGTTTCAGCATCATTTTTTTTGAAAAATATTCTTTTCTCCATTAAACTGCCCTCATATTCCTTGTAAAAATTAATTGACTATATGTGCATGGGTCTATTTCTGGACTCTTTATCCTATTGCATCCATCTATGTGTCTATTTTTGCCAATACTACCCTGTAGATATAAATCTTAAAATTAGGTGTGTGAGTCCTATACATTTTTACTTTTCCAAAGTTATTTAGACTATTTTAGTTCCTTTGTCTTTCCATATACATTTAAAATCATTCTTTCAACTGTTTAAAAAGAAATTGCTACTGACGTTTTGATTTAAATTGAGTTGAAACCATATATAGATTCGGGAGAACTGACATTTTAGCAATATTAAACTTTCTAGTCCATGAATAAGGTGTGACATACACCTATAAACCCAGAACTTGGGAGGCAGAGACAGGAGGATTGCAGGTTTAAGACCATCCTCAGCAATTTAACAAGACTCTCAGCAACCTAGTGAGATCATGTTTCAAAATAAAAATTAACAAGGGATGGGGGAATAGCTCTGAGGTATGTCCCTGGGTTCAAGCCCTATTACCAAAAAAATTGTCATTACCAATATATAAAGATACCTTTGTTTTTTGTGTTTTTTTACATTTATTAGAGTCTTGTTTTCAATAAAAAATCCCTCATGGATATTATCTACATTCTAGAGTAGGAGTCCTCAAACTTGGTTGACTTCAGAATCACCTAGGGAATTATAAATATGGACCCATCTCCCCCAAGTTCTTATTCCATAGTTCTAGGATGGGCCTAGGAATTGATGTTTAAAAATCTCCCCTGGGGGATTCTGTCTTCAGTGAGGCTTGGGAATCACCGTTAAGCATTTGTGACTATAAATTGTTAATAAATAAGATAGATATTATAATAGGGACTTAGAGACTTCTTTGCTAAAAGTACTGACCTTCACTTGGACTTTCAGATGCCTAGTGGGTAACTAAAAGCAATATAAAGCTTGGCATCTTTGCCTTCTTTTTTGTATCTATTTCCTTTCTACCTTAAACTTTGGGTTAGATTTCTCCTCACCTATGCACACAAACATGTTAATCATTTAAAGAGTGTCTATTTAAAGCTGGTAATCCTCCTCTTCAAGGCTGAAGACACCAAAATAACATGAACTAAGATACTTTTGAGATTTGCAGGAACATTATAATCAACAGATGGTCAACTGCCAGCCTTTGCGATGTCCTGTTCCAGACCACCAGAATGGCGCCTACCAATCTCTAGTCATTGCCCTGAACCTGGAGGAACTAACACCATCTTGCCTTTCTGGCTTGTCCTTTTCTGGGAGTCACTCTTCCCTGTAGTCACCTTGGATTCCAGGAGCATTAGGTCTCATCAATAAGCATCTTGTTTCAAGAATTCGATTCAGCCACAAAGAACAAAATTATGTTGTTTCCAGAATAATGGAATGTTCTAGAGAATATTATGCTAAGTGAGATTAGCCAGGCACAGAAAGTGAATGGTCATATGCTTTCTTTCATATGTGGAAGGGAGGGAGAAACTGGGTACAAGAAGGATGCACATAAAAGAGGAGAAACCCCATTGGAGTGATAGAGGAGGTCCAGGGGAAGAATGTGGGTGATGGAAGGAAGACTTAATGAAGGAAACACTTCAAATGACACTATATACATATGCCAATTTCAGTGTCATGTAAGAGCAGGGGGGGAGTAGGGTGGGATCCAGGGGAAGCTCAGCAAGGGCTGTGTGCCTTCTGTCCCTATCACTCGACCTTCATTATGATGTGTGATTACAATGCACCAATAAAAGTATATTAAAATAAAAGAAATCTTGCCGGGAGTGGTGGCATAGGCTTGTAATCCTAGTACTTGGGATGCTGAGACAGGAGGATCACAGGTTTGAGGCTAGCCTCACTAACTTAGCAAGGCCCTCAGCAATTTAATGAGACTCTGTTTTGAAATAAAAAATAAAAAGACTGGAGTGTACCTCAGAGGTAGAAGGTCCCCGGTTCAATCCGTGGTACCAAAAAAAATAAATAAAAAGTAAATAAATAAATAAAATTTAGAAAGAATCAAAACTATCTACAGGAAATAGCAACTTTCTTATCACTAACAAGACTATGTGACCGATCCTGAGATAATGATCAATCAGACCATAGTTGGCCAAGACAGCTTAACTACACTTGCTTCTTGCTGTTCCTTCTCTCTATAATAGCAAAGCCCTTGTTTCCCCCTTGCCCTCCCCTCCCCTACCAAGATAGGGCTGAGGACACTTGTCTCCTGGTTCTTGAGAGTATAGCTAACCTGAATAAATTCCTTTCCTACTTCACATTACTTTTTCTGTTAAATTTTGGGGGCAAATATCCAGACCTAGTCTGTTGGGACTCCTAGTCAGGCCCCTCTCCGGCCTAGTACTCCTGATACAGTATGGCAAATACTGTAATTCCTTTCCCATATGAACAGTACTAACCCATACTCTTTGGACATTTCTGTTGGATTTCTTGGTGATAGATTTTTCAGTGAAATGTATGTCCTGAAACCAAATTCCTCACTTTAAACCAACAACACATATTTGTTGGAAATTGAGCCAGATTCATTACTGGGGTTAAAAAACTCAATAAAATCCAGTCTATGGCCATACTTGACCTTATTAGCACAATATTTCTAATTATTTGAGCAAGTTATGTAGAATTGCTTTGGAGAGGGGGCAAATAAAGGGACGCTGGCTGAAAAAAAATAATAAAATTTTGTTTAACTTCTCAGATGACTTACAAAGATAACACATGGAACTAGAGGTTGTTATTGAGTCAGTCACAGTTAAGTCCCTGTTTAAGTAGATCAAGGGGGAGGGGAGGAGATTTATTACCACAGCACTGTGGGATCTTTGGAAGAATCCAAGAACAGGAATTGCAAATGGCCTCCCAGGGGACCAGAAGAAGGCCAAAGAAAACCATCAGGATCCCAGGCAGTTCATTCTGTTCCTTCTATCCCAGGGCTACTTTTTTCTTTTAAATATACTATAATTGGTGCATTGTAATTATACATCATAATGACATTCAGAGTGATAGGAACATACATGTACTTGGTGAGTTTCCCCTCTTATCCCACCCCAGTCCCTCCCCTTCCCCGTACATGATACTGAGATTGGCATTGATAATTTTGTATATGTACTTAGCATTAGTTGAACCATTTCCTTCTCCTCTCTCCTCCTCTAGACCCCCTCCATCGCTCCACTGGGATTTCTCCTCTTTTATCTGGAGTCCCTGTAGTTTCTCTCCAGCTTCCACATATGAGAGAAATCATAGAACCCTTTACTTTCTGTGACTGGCTGATCTCACTTAGCATAATCTCTAGTTCCATCCATTTTATCTGCAAATTACATGACTTTGTTCTTCTTTATGGCTGAGTAAAATTCCATTGTGAAAAAAAAAAAAATTCCATTGTGTAAGGAGATCAACGTGGAGGTTTCTCAGAAAACTGGGAGTGGAACCAGCAGAGCTCTTTCTTGCTTCTCTCATTTTCTTCCTGCAGAACAGATTTCTCTGCTGCTTCTCAATCAAGCATATTTCTGAATGAGCTCCCACCTCCTTAATCTAAGGCACCAGAAGTCACATCAATGCCCAACTAGCCAAGAAGCTCTCCTTGCCCATGAGGAGACTGGCTTCACTTGTACTGTGAGCACCGCCTAATGGATGGAAGCTTTGCAAATGATTCTCAGGGGGTGAGAGGGAAGATCTTTGAGAAGAAGTCTAGTGAGGTATGTAATTTGGTTAATATCTGCCATATGTGGATGCCATAGATGGAATCTCCTCTTTGAAGTATGAATGATGGCTGTGTTGCAATACAAAATGTTTCTACCTTGTAAATTTTTTTTAGGACAACAGGGTATGTCCTGTGTAAGTGGATATATTTTGAATTGTGTGATAAACTAAAAATGGCATTTTGCTAAATAAAACGCTAAGCTAGTAAAGAAGGCACTCAACCCTGAACACATAGAACTTAGGTTTAGTCTATTCCTCTTAATGTGAGCATTACAGAAACAGTAATTAAAACTAAACTACTTCTAAATAAATGAGCTAGCTACATAATGACACTGTGGAAATCAGGCCATTTACGTGGGTTTTATGTTGTTTCCTTCTTCACTACTTCTCTGATTATAGTGTTTTACAGATTGTACATCAGACTTTAATAAAGTTTGCTTGGCAATACAGAGCCGACGATGTCTAAGGGGGAGGAAAGGTATTCATGGGTTATAGAATGAGTGATCCAGAAAAGTGGAACCAGAATGTACATTCTCCAAGAAGCCAGTCTTAGTCAAAGAAACAAGACAACTCAGAGTAGAATGGAGCCATCTATACCTTGCTTGCCAACAAAAGAAATCCAGGGCACTGAGAATTATGCAAAATGTCTAAGATTCTAAGACTCTAAGTCATTTTGCAAGGCTAGTCTAAGGGCAGAATTTGCTTCCTATGTTATAACAGCTGAGCTGTCTCCCACAAAGCCATGTTTTCCCACTTGAAAGCTCTTGGACAGGAAACGAAAGTGAACTTTTTAAAAATATACTTTTATTGGTGCCTCGTAATTACACATCATAATGAAGTTCCTGGGTATCTTTCCAAAGGTCTTGAATGTTAAAACAATACATGCATATCCATGTTTCTAGTAGCATAGCTCACAACAGCGAAATCATGGAACCAGCCTCGGTAGGTGTCCATTGATAGATGAATGGATTATGTAAGTGGCCTTTAGAAGCCAAGTCTTTTGTTCCCCTGAGGAAAGAAGTCTGAGCAGGTTTTCTTCAGTTCTCACCCTGCTGCTGACTCCCCCATCTAGCTAGCTAGATTTCTCTCCTTTAGTAAACCTGGCCTCTACCATCCAAGAGTCCCACGCCTATAGTAGAGTGCGACTTCAGTCTCCAAAGGAATATTCAAGCAGTGCAGTTAGTCTTATAAATGCATCCAGGGTTTACAAATGAGGCCTGGCATAAGGACTTATGAAACTAAAAGTATTTATTCATAAATAATATATAAGATAACAGATTCTTCTTCACATCTTAGTAAAAGTTTTAATAACTAAAGTTGTGTTTTAGCTCTTCTCAGAGTTGATACTGATAAGTTTTATGGATTGAAATGTGCCCCGCCCCCAAATTCATGTGCTGAAGCTCTAACCTCCAATGTGATTATGTCTGGGGACTGGGCCTGTAAGGAGGTGATAATGGTTAAATAGGCCATAAATGTTTGATCCTAATCCTATAGCACTGATGTCCTTATCAGAAGAGGAAGAGAGATTAGCATGGTGGCCCAGGCCTGTAATCCCAGTATCAAGGCCAGCATGCAGTAATCTAGTGAAACTCTGTTTCAAAATAAAAAGAGATGGGATTGTAGCTCAGAGGTAGAATGCCTCTGGATTCAATCTCCAGGAGAGAATGAAGAAAGAAAGAAAGAAAGAAAGAAAGAAAGAAAGAAAGAAAGAAAGAAAGAAAGAAAGAAAGAAAGAAAGAAAGAAGGAAGGAAGGAAGGAAGGAAGGAAGGAAGGAAGGAAGGAAGGAAGGAAGGAAGGAAGGAAGGAAGGGAAAGAAAGAGGAGGGGAGGGAGGAAGGAAGGAAGGAACGAACGAACGAAGGAACGAAGGAAGGAAGGAGAAGAAGGAGAGGAAGGAAGGGAAAGGAGGGGAAGAGACAGCAGAGAGCTCACTCCCTCTCCACACAGAGGTAAGGCCATGTGAAGACACAATGAGACACATGTTTCACAGAAACCACCCTGGCACCTCAATGCTGGACTTCCATTCTCCAGAACTATTAGGAAATAAATGCCTGTTGGTCAAGCCACCGATCTGTGGTATTCCGTTCTGACAGCCCCAGCAGACATACAATGAGCATGCTGCAAGGGGTGCTGTGAGAGGGTAAAAGTGTTTTCTGAACACCTATGAAAGGGGTAACAAATATATGTCTAGAATTTATTATACTATGTATTTTTAAAGTTTGTTTTCATTCTCCAATGTCTTTGCATTTATTTTATTTGTATTTATTTCTTTTGCAGTGCCAGGGATTGAATCCAGGGCCTCAAGCATCCTAGGCGAGTGCTACACTGAGCTACACCCCTAGCCTAACTGTCTAAACTTTTAGACGTTAGTAAAGCATACATTTGTATGTGCTATTTTCTACTAAGAAATTTTTGGCTATATATATATTTTTTAACAACATAGGACAATTTGGACATGTTTACCTCTTATATTTATTTCAAATGTACCATTTACTAACACTTTCCCATTTAAACAACTTTTATATTATTTTTCTAACAGTTTCTTTGGATATTATGTCCAATTTTGTGACATTTTATCTACTTTTCCTAAATTATTAGGTACTATATTAAACTTTATTAATATATTAATTCAATTATACATGTTAATCAAAAAGAAAAAGGAAAATGTCCTGTTCTTCTGCTATGTAAATTTCCCAGTATGTATAATTTTTAGCCAGCTTAATTTTCATTCTCTCTTTATCCCTAAGATTCTCTAAAAAACAAGTTTTTGTCTGTTTCATAAATCTTTCAACCGCATTCGAATGTCTCTTCCTTTATCTATGTCTCCTAAGATATAAAAGCATCTATACTGACAATACTTTTTTACTTACTCTTTGAATATATAAAATCTCCAAATGACAGTATATTCCATTTCAACAATAAATACTGAAGTGATAGAAGTTGACATTACTTACATAGTCCATCCCTAGGGCATTTGTGTGGGAGAGATTTAAGGACATTTTACAGACTGGTAAACTGAATGGCAAGATTCTGTGAATTTATTTTCAGAATCATGCAAAAGGATCTCAGTGAAATATTTCATTTCTAGTCTTTCTCATACTTTTCCATTTTCCATTACTTTATTGTTAAAGGTCATCTAAACATTCTTGATTGATTGAAATCTAGGAAGGAAGGAAGACAATGTTCACAGATTTTTCACAGTTCTAATATAGTGCTAGGTTAATGCAACTCCTTGAGATTGTCAAATCTATAAACAGGGATTAAACACACACACACACACACACACACACACACACACACACACACACACACACCATGATGTTCAGATTCACAGGAGCACAAGGAATTTATATAGTACAAAGAATTTTAGCACATCAGAAATCAGGACAAAACTGATTATTTCAGAAAGATTGACATTAGTTGAGATCATTAAGGGCATAACATTAATTTTCCACTTGTCATCATTCTGTGATATCAGTTGCCTCAGAGAGGATAACTTTGCTCCCATTCACACAGTCTGGTTTGATCATTTTGACTGCAATGTTATCATGCACACGATATTCACATCAAATAAGTCTTACCAAAATAAATGCCCAGCCAAGAACAGAAATTGCAGGGACTCTGCATTAACTTCCAGATCAACTCCAAACTCAAACATTACCTTTCCTTTTGTACACACCTCCTTGGAAGCCTGCATTCTAACCCATTCTGCTCCATTCTTGCTTTTCTGAGTGCAGTATTTGTTCCCTGTTGCTTTCAGAGTAAAGCCAGGATCCCTCAGTATGATTTGGCAGCTCCTCCCTGGCCTGGCCCCTGTTTGCATCTCTCTGTGTCCCCTGGCACACATGCCTTGCTCCAGGAAAACTGAGACACTCCACAAGCCCTTTCTTCTTTTAAAAATATTTTCTTGGTTACTGTTCTAATGATGTAAATTTATGAGGTATGGTGTGATTGTTTGATACATGTATACAGTACATGAGAATCAAATTCAGGTAGCTAACACTGTCATCTTGATTTTTTACGACTTTTGATTAACATGTAATAATTGTACAAATTTTTTTTTTTTGGTACTGAGGATTGAGCCTAAGGACATCCTGACTCCAAGCTATACCCCCAGTCCTATGTTTTCCTATTTTATTTTTATTTTGAAATAGGGTCTTGCTAGGTTGATGAAAGTCCCACTACTTGCTGAGGCTGTCTTTGAACCTGTGATCCTCCTGTCTCAGCCTCCCAAATACTGGGATTATAGACATGCACCACCATGTCTGGCTCGATTTTTTTTTTTTTTTTTTTTTTGCAGTACTGGGGGGATTGAACCCAGGGGCATTCTACCACTGAGCTATGCCTCTAACTCTATTTTATTATTTATTTTGAAACAGCATCTCATTAAGCTGCCAAGGGCCTCGCTAAGTAGCTGAGGCTGACCACAAACTTGTGATCCTCCTGTCTCAGACTCCCTAGTACTGGAATTACAAGCATGAGCCACCCCTCCTGGCTTTGGCTCGAATTTATGAGGTGCAGTATGAAGTCTCTTTCTCCTTGTCCTCACAAAATGATACCATCTGCCCGCAAGTGTCCTTTCTCTCCTAATTCCTCTGAGTAATTTCCTCTTGACTTACAATTTCTTTGTCTTAAGATGCCTCTGAGATGTGAATAACTGGAAACTTTTCTTTGTCCTCTTTTTATCTCCCCAGCTATGTCAGGTAGCTCTCCACCATAACTTCCTCCTCCGTAGTTCTCCTTGACACACCATACCAACCTCAAACATGGCACTAGCAGATGACAGCCAGCTTGCTAGTCTGTTCTACTTTTAACTCTAGAACAAGGACCAGGATCTCCAACTCCATTACCCACGACAGCGTCTCTTTTACTGAAATCATACTCACTTTGTGCCTTTGTTAATACCCTTTCCTCTTTCCCAAAACACATTTACACACCCACCCCAATTTTCCCCTTTTACTCAAATCCCACTCAACCTCCATCCCTCTATGAAGCCCTTTCCCTTCTCTCTTGTCCTAGTGCATATTATTTGTATCTTTAATCATTTATTTCATGAAAGTCTTATAACCCCAAATCTGACGTGAAGTCCTTCTAGGTAAAAGTTGTATCTTAATCCTCCTGTACGCCCTCATGCTGGGCACATAGAAAGTTCCTAATACTTGTCATTGATTTTACTGAATGGGGAATGAAACACTCTGGAAATAAAGGGTTGACTGATTCAAAAGAACGATTGGTGCAAGGTTATGACACCATTGTTAAACAAAATTGTTCTCTTTGTTTAATAGTATCACTGTCCTGGTGGTAGTGGTGGTTGGCGACAGTGGTGGTGGCAGTGGTATCATCATCACCATCATCATCATCATCTGCCAAATAAAACACATCTATCCTGAAGCCAGAAAGAGCAGTAAGATGACAGACGTGCTTAGTGAGAGTTCTCAGTCAGAACACCCGTCTATTACAGACTCAGTTCTTTAATATGCATGAACAATATTCTCTGATGCAACAGATGATTAAAGAAATATATTAAAGCATTCATTCTGAATGAAAATCCATGGACAAGGTAATTCTCAAGGCTCAGAGCAACTATAGGGAGTAACGTTAGCCAAAGTAGGTCATTTCTCCCCAGAGAAATTCTATGGGGATTGCTTTCAATTTGAAGTATTAAATCTAAGAAGTTGCAGCAAAAAGTTGAACAATAAGGTTTCAGCCTTGCTCATGTACAAGCTGTGAGGTTTTTGTTTTGTTTTGCTTTGTTTTTTTAATAGTGGGGTCAGGTGTTATGAAGAGCCCTTTCCTTTTCTCCTGTGTAGACTCCTCATTAGTAACATTTCAGGATTGGTTCATTGTTAAAGTACCAGGAGCCTCCTATTCACTGTGCTTGGCTATTAGTTAGTCAGGGCCCTTGACCAAGCCTCTTGGCCTTCTTTTTTTATTGAAAAAGAAAATTTAAATATTACCTATCTTGTACAGCATGATGTTTTGAAATATGTGCATCTTGTGGAATGGGTAAATTGAGCTAATTAATATATGCAATGCCTCATATGCTTACCATTTTCATATCTACTCCTTTAGTAAGTTTCAAGAATATAATATATTGTGATTAGCTATAGCTACCATGTTAATCTTTTGCCCCTTCTTCACCTCAGAATTTTTTATCTCTCAAATAGCAGCCAGATTTCTAAATACCCTTCTAGCTTCCACAAATAAGAGAGAACATGCATCTACTCATTCTTTGGGACTGTAAAATGACAATGTACCCAATTAAAAATAATAGGAGCCCTATCATCTTCTTTGCTTCTGTAACTCTACTGCAGATGAAGTGGGGCTAGGAATGCAAAAACAATTAGGAGTTAGAAACTTTCAAAGCAAATTGAAAGACATTATAGTAAGATTAACTTGTTTCTACAGTTTGGGTGCCTCCCACCCTGATTTAATTTACATAGAACACCTATAAGAAATCATGATACCAGCCCCAATATATGCTTAATATTGGCTGCAAGTGGGCCTGAGCTCAGAGGTCCACACATTGGGTTTCAAAGACATTTTTGAAATATCCCCTGGCCGTGCCTACCAGAAACTTTTCACAAAGACATGGACAGTGGGGAAACTGCTTCAGAAGATCTTAAGGTCCATGATGGTTAGAATTAACATGGGAAATGAATATATTAGAAATATCCTTATAAGTAATTGTAAACTGTTTTCTCGATCACTATTTCCTCAAAATATACTCCACAGAAAAAGTGGGTAGAGGATTCAGAAGGGGCATCTATGATCTATTAAATTTGGAAAATGTTAGCTACTGTAATCCTTCTTTAGAGATTTATAATGCCTATTTATTTTTTTAAACTTTTGAGAACCCCACTATTAACACACAAATATACTAAAATCCCTGTTGAGCATTTCCTTAGTTGATCACAAAATCCTATTCTTGGTAAATACTCTACTGATATCACATGTTCAACTAGTGTTTTGAGGGACACATCTTATAAAACATCTAAATTGCATAGTTAAATATATACTTCTGTATATATTAAAGACTTTATTGAAAAATTCATCATTTTGTAAAATTTTTATGCAGAAAGGAAACTCGGAGAATGGCTGACTTGCCCCTAAACTTGAGGATCTCAAAGTCTCCATGCTGGTAACATCCTTCTTTTGAAGTCAGCCAGTCATTTAGCATTCAACACATAGTTACTGAATGCTAATCTCTGAATGCTAATCTCTGAATGCTAATCTCTGAATGCTAATCTCTATGCAAAGTCCTATCCTAGGCACCTTGATGGCATCAAATAAAGCACTATTTAAAGACTTTAGAAGGAAAAAAGGATGACTATAAATAACTATACTTAAGAGACCAAGGGAGGAAAGAAAGAAAAAGATGATATTATTTTGTAAGGAGGTGGATTAGATGTGTGTGTGTGTGTGTGTGTGTGTGTGTGTGTGTGTGTGTTGACACTGAAGAAAATCAAAGCTTTTACATTTTTCAGTGCTTGAAAAAAATAGAAGATAATATTTTGTAAAATATATGACACAATAATATGAAATTTAAATTTCAGGTCCATAGATAAAACTTTTTTGGGACACAGCCACACTTGTTTATGGAGTGTCTGTGGCTTTTTCCAACAACACTTAAGTAGCTGCAACAGAGATTGCATTGCCTGGAAGACTAGAATATTTATTATCTGGTCCTTTATAGAAAAAGTTTACCAACCTTTATGTATACAATGAAAATAAAAAATACTGCGAATAGGGGTTCTGGGGTGTGCTTTAGTTTGGATACTGAATGTCCCCTCAAGGCTTGTGTTAAAGCCTTGGTCTCCAGGGTGGCACTACTGAGAGGTGGTGGAACACTTAGGAGGTGGACTCACAGGAGGTCTCAAGCCATCATGGACATGCCCTGGAAAGGAGCTGTGAAACCCTAGTCCCTTCCTCTTCCTCTCTCGCTTCCTGGCCATGAAGTGAGCAGTTCTGCCTCACCATGTACTCCGCCTGTGATGCACTGCCTCACCATGGGTCTAAAAGCAACAGAGCCAATCGAGCATGAACCGGGATTTCTAAAACTATGCGCCAAAATAAACTCCTCTCATATAGTGATGGAAAGCTGATTAACAAGCAGTGGAAGGCATTTACCAGCACACCACTGAAATATGCTCTTCTAAGATTTCTAACTCATGTGTTTGGGCAAATACAGTAATACCATAATCAAACAGGAAGGTGAAAAGGATGACTCAGCTAGGGAGCAAGGTGACAACTGATCTGGGAGATGAAAGAAACAGTTCAAGCAATCCTATGTATGTTCATGTAAGTATCAACACCAACTTCAATATTATAAATGAGCAGGGAAAAGGAGGGAGTGGAATCTGGAAAAAATGCACTTGATAACCATGAGCATGTATGTTTCTATCACACTAAACCTCAATATGATTTGTGGTCACAGTACAGCACCAATAAAAGTATAATAAAATAAATAATTAAAAATTCCTTTCATACCTTAAAAAAATTAAAGCTGCCAGGGCCAGAAATAACCATTTTGGAACCACCCACACAAAGGTAACAGTTAAGGATGGAGATCTGAGGGCAAAGCTTTGATCTAGACCAATGTTTGAGAAGTATGGTTGAAGAAAAAAAGATAATAGGATACACACACACACACACACACACACACACACACACACACACTACAGTGTCATTAGTTTGTGAGAAGTACTGGGGGAAGATGGATAAGAAAAGCTATCCTACTGGGTGATTTTGTGATGTAACCCAGATTTCAAGGCAACTAAAGAGTGGTGAAGAGGAAGGGGCATTTTGCTGCATAGACTATATATATATATATATATATATATATATATATATATATATATATATATATATACACACACACACACATATATATACATATATGTACATATATATATATGTGTGTGTAAAAGTATGGACCATTTTTACAAGTGGAAAAATAATGATGACACTTTGAATGAGAAACTGATGTGTGTGTGTGTTTATACACATGCATATATTCAATGGTGGTGTTACCTGAATCAGCTTAAAGTCTGAAAGAAAAGCGGAAATTGACAATAGAAAGAATCAAAGAAGCAAAAGAGAAGACGCAAATGATGGAGGAAGTTGGGACACAACACTAATAGTGATGAGTGAATTTTGCAAGGCAGACACTTTTTCCTCTCTGACAGAAAAAAAGAGAAGAGTAGAAATATAAAGAAAACTGGAGGTGGAGGTGGTTGAAGTTAGGAATATCCACAGGCTGTCAAAGAATGGCAGGTGTGGGTATTTGTAGGGAAAGAAGGACTGAGAATTTAGAGCTGGAAATGAACAGGAGAGGCAAGCCTGGTTCTCAACCAAGTGACCAATGCTTATGCATCCATACCTGAAATACTTTCCACAAGGAAGAAGGAGAGAAGGGGCACAGCAAATACTTGTTTTTTATTTTCACAGACTCTAGAAAACAAAGCATGTAGGGTCAGTAAATTAATACATCATCAACTAAGAAAAGAGCAAGGAATGGTGGAACATGTTTTATTTCTGAAGACACCACTATCATCATCATCACAATCATCACCACCACCACCAGCAACACCACCATCATTACCACTGTGATCATTATCACCAGCATCGTCAGCATCATCACCACCACCACCATCATCAGTACCACTAATGTCATACCACCATCATCAACATCATCATCACTGTTGTCATCGTCATCATTTCTCACTTGGACATAAACTGAGGGATGAGTCAAGTTAGATCTGTCTATGCAAGAAAACACTATTCAAATGTCACTGGCAAATAGCTCTCCAGGAAGAGGAAAAGCAGTAATGTCGTCTAATTGGCATTTAATTTATAATGTTTAATTTTGGCCTGGAAGAATCCAGAAGGGTTGCCCTTTGAACATATGGTGGCTTAGATTATTATACACCGTGAATGTTCAAAGTCTAGAAACCAGGTTGGGCTCTAAAGCTATAAAGATGGAAATAGACACAGTCTTCACCATCAAAAAGCTTACAGTCCACCTCACATTTGAGTCCAAGCATTTGCTCAGGTCTACTAGTGGTAAACCTCAGAGGTTTACCACAGAATTCAACATACTAGAGGTAAAAGGCACCTACAAGGCAGAGTGCACAGGTATAGCATTTATACATTTTGGTGGCAAAACTGAACTTTGTGGTACATGGACCACCTCAATTATTTTTAAGACTGCATTTTATAAGATTAAATAATAGCAAGTTAAATGTATTGGTATACATTTCAATTCACCACAACTCTTTTTGAAAATACACTATTGGCATACAAAATCCTATCTTTGCTATGCCAACCCTTTCCACTGTAAATTATTTCTCTGTGTGCTTCCCCACTGCACAGGAGAAAAGCTAAACTGGAAATAGCCCTAAGAAGGAATCATTAATTAAGCTTGGCTATAAAGGGCATTCTGATTTAAAAACATATATATGGACCAGGTAATTATCATTTAAAATAAGTGAAAATCCATCTAATATAGCCTCTTCCTAAAAATATTTGGCAAATAAGTGATTCACAGGCATAAAGTTTTAAAAATAAAAATAAATAAAGATGAATAAGAACAAATAAATGAAAAGCATTTATAATATTAATCTATAATGATGTATAATTTTCAGTTAATAAAAGACCCACTCTCTTTTTTTTCTCAATGAGAAAATAAATATATTACCTTTATTTGTTTAAGGAAGAAATTGTAAACACACTAACTTTGAGGGGTATCACCCTGTTTTTGGCACACTCATTGTGTATAATAGTCTAAACCATGATATGTTCAGGGAGCAACCCTCTAGATCTCCCTAGACCAAAATGAAACAATATAAAGTAAATACTGGTGACATCACAAAATTGCTTTTTCAACGCATACACTGAGTCCTCTTTGGATGTTATTGTCAGTGACTTTAGAATTACGTTTTCTGAGGTCAGAAGATCTGAATTGTGCTTATACCTGAACATACACCTGGGTTAGAAATGCTCCTGCTAATGATGATGATGAAGGTGGTGGTAGTGGTGGTGGTGGTGGTGGGGTGACTTCAGAAATGACGAAGTGACCCCATATTCCTTTCCTTGTTCTGCGTTATTTAAGAGGCAGCCCCTCTATGTTTGTGTTTTGCTGTAAAGAGATCTATCACCTACTTTGGCCAGCTGCCTTGTCAGTTACACAGACACACACACACACACACACACACACACACACACACCACACAAACGAATGAGCTCCCCACACTTCATTCATGTCAGAACTCAACAGCTTGAGTAGCACAAATATTCTGCAGTCACTCATGAAAAGAAATTTTTAATAATAAATATCTAACAATTAATGGGCTGGTAGCTGCAATTGTCTGCAGGGCATAATATCTAATTTCCTTGCAATGTTTCATATCCTTACTTTTCACGCTGCAACAGTCTATCATTAAAACCAAATGCAGGTTTCTATCACTTTTATTTATTTTTCAAATCAACTTATAAATCAGTGCCAGGCCTTGTTACAGATGAGTTCCAATAAATTATCGGCTGTGAACAAATTCTGAATGTTAAACACTTCTCTTTCCTTCCTCCCACCCGGGGTCTCTGTCTGTCTCTTTCTCTCTATTGTTTTTCCTCTCTCCCGCTCTGAGAGACGACGCCTCTCCTCAGCCCTCTAGGTCTCCATACCTCACCGCCTCAGCTGTGGGTATGAGTAACAGAGAACCGTTGATATTTAATTATGTGTTATCTAAATAATGCAAAAAGACATTTATTTTTTCAGAGGAAAATATCACTATAGGAGACAAAAGTCATTTTATGGTCCTTGGGAAATTTACCTTTCTGAATTGCAAAAGCGTTCTTGTTAGTGCCTTCTTTCCTTCGTATTCCAGCAGCCTGAGAATGAAGACCTGAGCTCTGCTTTTCCTGTGCCTCAGTCTTTGAGGCATCTACCCACCTTTTCCAAACTGCCCTGCCACCTCTGAAAGCCCTTTTTGCAAGCTGGAACAAGCTCCTGCTAGTATCCCTATCTTTGCAGTCATTTTGATCATGACCCATTGTATAGCAGGTATATATGTAGCCTATATGACAGTGTATGGGTTTCTTCTCCCACTGACCTGGAATCAGCTGAACATACAAGAGATGTGAGACACCCTTCCTATAAGACCAAGGCACAAGGATTCTAAAGAGACAGAGTCTGTCACGATAACCCATGATGGTCACGCACTTGCTGAAACTCCCCCACACATTCACAGAGTTTGTATGGAATATTCCTGTCTTATCTAGAAACTAATAAAAGTTCTTTAATTTGTAGGAAAATGGATGAAACTATGCTAAGTGAGATCAGCCAGTCTCAGAAAGTCAAGGATTGTATGTTTTCTCTCATATGTGGAAGCTAGAACAAAAATAGGAACCGAAAGGACTTCAGTCAAATGAAGAGAGAGGACAGTAGAATAGTGGAAGGGGTCTGGGGGAGGCAGTGGGGAGGGCTAAAACCAGGATTGAGGAAGGAAACAGGACTATGTTTTCCGACCTGTTGTGACCTTGTGACCAGCCCTACTGGATTTTGTTTGGTCCCTTGATTCTACAGGCTGTCTCTTAGTTATAAGCCTATGTACTCTGTTCTCTCTGAGAACAGAGATATTCCTTTGGGGTGTGGGGCTTACTGGAGATTAAACCTAGGGGCATTCTGCCTCCAAGCTACAACAAGCTATACACTGTATTTTTTTTTTTTAAAACAGGGTCTCGCTAAGTTGCTGAAGGTCTTGCTAAATCACTGAGGCTGGCCTTGAACCTGTGATCCTCCTTTCTCAGCCTCCCAAGAACTGGGATTACAGGTGTGTGCCACCACACCCAGCATGCTGGGACATTTAAATCCCCCTTACTTTGGGAGGCTAAGACTGGAGGTTCACAGGTTTGAGTCAACCTCAGCAACTTAGCAAGACCCCATTTCAAAATAGAAAATGAAATAGGACTAACTAGAGGTATAACTCAGAGATAGAATGTCCCCTGGGTTAAATTCCAAGTACTAAATAAAAAAAAAAAATCCCCTTAACTGTCACATCCTTCCTCTAACCTGCTAAGATCCTGCTTATCCTCTGATCTCAGCATAGACCTCACTTCCACCATGAAGCCACCCTTGATTCTCTAGTTGTTGTATTTAGGGGCTCTCCCAGGGCTTATTATGCATTTTTCTCTGTAATAATATTTAATACCAGTGTTGTGATAGATTCATTATTTTCTAGGCTCTCCACTAAACTTCAAGCTACATGAGATTTGCTCACTGTTGAATTCCTACTGCTTAGTACATGACAGGTTTTAATACACAATCTTGATGCTCCAAAAAAAGGGGAGGGAGGAAGAAAAATGTGAGAAAATAAGTGCTTTTGGTGAACTGAAAAGACTATAGTAGTGAATTAGAGGGAGTGGAAATAATAAGATTGAACAACTGGGTCCTGGCTTATGGGTGGATAACAGAGATGTATTCAAAGTCATATGGAGCTACAAGTGAAACTTGTAAAAATAAAATATTACCTTTCAGTGGTGCCTATAACTGACAGGAAAAAAGTTAGCATAAAACTCACTGGGGAGACCAAATTCACAACTGTTTGAGAATAATCTAGTTTATGTGATGTGGTACATACTGTTCCTAGAAGGGAGATTCAGAGTTACACTAATCATGAAAGGAATGTGACTTTTTAGACTATAAGTAGGATATTTGACTTAGAAATAGGAACAGGGAATGATAAAAATAATAAATACAATGACTACAAAAAATCACATGGAGAACTATGTGCCAAGTGTTATATAAATTCTTTCATAACCATTGCTTTGTGAGATAGGTAGTATCATCCACCCCCACTTGAATACTGGAGGAGTCATAAACGGTAGAGCTTGTCCTTAAACCAAGGGTTGTATGTTCACAATAGAACATAGGTTGGCCATGGGTATGTAAATGCTTCTGGTATGTAAAATGTAGACTTTGCTAACAGATAAATCTGAGCTTGTATCTCAGCTCCACCATTGCTGTGAGATTTGCAGCAAACTACTAAACTCTCCTGAATTTTGAACGGATAACTAGTCTCATCTCCATGTTAAAGGCTTCCCCGGAGCTTTTAGTATGCGGGGATAGTAGTACTTCCACTTCATGTTTCTAAATCCCTAGCAACATTGGATGGCCCAATGCAGGCACATAATACATCATAACTATTTATAGAATAATTTGGCCAGTAGATAGCAGGCAGGGAGTTTCTTGAGCTGAGGATGTATTTGAACTAACATAAAAAAGATCTATCTTTGTGCAGAGGGAGGATGGATACCTGCCCCACTAGAACAGAGGCTAGAGAAGCACATAGAAAGCTTGATGCAAAAGTGGCTGAAGTGGACTGAGAGGCTGAAGAGGCAGAAACCAGACCAGGTGCATGGGGTACTGTGGAAACCAAGAGAGATGGATGTATTAGTCTGCCCAACATGCAAGAATAAAATGTCACAGAATGGGTGGCTTATACCTGACAAGATTTGTTGCTTACAGTTCTAGGGACTAAACAGCCCAAGATCAAGCAGGCAGCAGATCCAGTGTCTGATGAGGACTACTTTCTAGTTTATAGATGGCACGTTGTTGCCGTGTCCTCACAGCTCTCCAGGGGCTCTTTTATAAAATCACTAATCTCATCAATGAGAACTTCACTTCATGACCTAATCATCCCACAAAGGCCTCACCTCCTAATACTATCACCTCATCACCTTGAGGGTTAGGTCTCAACATATGAATTTTCAATGGACACCAACATTCATTCTGTAGAAGCTATAGACAATTGAATGTGACCATTGAATTTGACTATGAGAAAGTCAACAGTGACATTTTAACTGAATCAGGCAAACTTCACCCCCACAGTATGCCAATCACTGAGATGGAAATTTTGCAAAAGACAAAGTTTTTTTCACAAGACAACAAGTATGAGGAGATGGGAAACCCAAGTTTCACATCTTCCTCTCCAAGGACAGGATAGACAAAATGGTTTATTAGTGTGTGGTCTTGTGTTACTAGCAATGAAATTAAACAAATATGATGATGGTATATTCACAAAAAAGTAGGGGTGCTGAAAGAGGACGAGCTCAGGGGAAATATCATGGGTTCCATTTGGATAGATAGGATTTTAAGAATCTGTGAGTGGGGATGTTGATTAGAAAGTTGAGTATGTAAGTGTGGGACTCATTCAAGAAGCCCAGGCTGAATACATGCTGGGGAGCTACTAGAGGGTAAGGGGTCACTGAGTTCAGTGCAACACTGAGAAGGGGAGTGTGGAGTAGGAAGAACAAGGGAGCAAGAACCCCAACATTTGGAGGTCATTTAGAGGACAAGGTGCAGCAACAGAACTAAGAAGGATCAGGTGGTAGAGGAATAATGGACAGGTGTGGCAACCCAGGAGACAAGGGAAGTGTGTTTCAAGAGGGTGAAGTGAGCTGGGTGTGGTGACACACACCTGCAATCCCAACAAAAGCATCGCAGGTTTGAGGCCAGTGCATGGAAACTTAGCGAGACCCTGTATCAAAATAAAAAGTAAAATGGGTAGAGGCTGTAGCTTGGAGGTAGGATACCCTTAGGTTCAATCCCCAGTACCGAAAATAAATAAATAAATAAATTAAATAAATAAATAAATAAATAAATAAATAAATAAATAAATAAAGGCTGGGGATGCAGCTCAGTGACAGAGCGTCCCTGGGTTCAATCCCCAGTATTATGAAAGAAAAAAGAAAGTGGTCCAGAAGTCCAATGTGTCAAAGGCTGCATGAAAGTCAGGAAGAATTATAATTTTTACCTTGATTTTACATCTCTGAGGGCCAGCTATAACTACTATCCCATCAACAAAAAGAAGACTCCTCTCTTGATGTTGTCCAATGTTCAGAGAATATGCAAATTTCCCTGATGGTGTGAACTCTTTCTATGCAAATATGGTCCAGAGATGCTCAGCCTGGCCATCAGCTGGGAACTTGTCAAATATGCAGAATTTCAGGCCCTGCTCCACACCTGCCTCATGTTCATGACTTTCTCAGGTGATTTGCATGCCATAACATTGTATGTTTATAGTGAAAAGGCACCTTCCTCACACCTGTTCATTTTAAAAACTCTTATCCCTACCCATAAACACACACACACACACACACACACACACACACAAACATACACACACACACACACAAACACACGCATACATGCACACATACAACTACTATTACTAGTTTCATGCTTTTCTTTCAAGTTTATCTTTGCATATACAGTCAGTCCTCCATATCCATGATTCCACATTCCAGGATTTAATCAATTGAGCATGAAAAGTAGGAGACACTATGTTTGTATGGAATATTTAAAGACTATTTTTCTCATCGTTATTCCCTAAACAATACAGTATAACGACTATTGGCATAGATTTACGTTGTTTCAGGCATTATAAGTAATACAGATATGTATTTCACACATGTGATCATCACAGATGGTGGATTTTCCAACTTGATGCCATTTCTCACACTGAAATTACCTATCTTTGAAAACTCTCATCTACTTAAAGTATACTTCAAGATATACATTTTATATTATATACAAATACTATATGTTATCTAAGGGACTTGACTCTTCGTATATTTTGATAACTATGCAAGTCCTGGACCAGTCCCCCAAGGATACCAAAAGACATAAGCAAATACAAAGACATACACATTTCCTACCTTTAGTCATAAGATAGGTTATTATTACATGTTGTTACGAACCTTGCATTTTTAATTTCCTAAAATTATTTGTAAATAATTCAGTGCTCTGATCCAGGTGTGGTGGCACATGCCTGTGGTCCCAGTGCTTGGGAGGCTGAGACAGGAGGATCGTAGGTTTGAAGAGAACCTCAGCAACATAGTAAGACTCTCAGAAACCTAGTGAGACCTGTTTGCAAACAAAATGTTTAAAAGGAAATGGGGGTGTAGCTCAGAGGTAGAATGCCCCTGGATTTAATCCCCAGTGCCACATAAAGAGAAAAAAAAAAGAATTCTCGGCTTTTCATGTTTAAAGGCAAATAATTTCCTGTAAACGTGCGTTTCCACTGTGCTTTTCTTCACTCTGCACAAGTCTGCCTGGATTGTTGACTGGTTGCTGTGAGGCATTTTCTGTCTTTCACTTTAATTCTCCACCTCATGCAACTGCAAGGTGAGTGGCTAAGTGGCCAACACCGTCCATGACTTGCTTTTTTAATGTGAAATGAGAAATGCCAATACGTTACAGGGACTGAACCTAGACCCACTGGAGGCTTGTTTCATCTCAAATGACTTTTAAAGAGCAATTACAATCAAAAGAATATTCTCTGCATTTTGGGTCTCCACAAAAGAAAGTTGGATGTCTCTTTATTTCATATATATGATCATCACAGATGGTGGATTTTCCTACTTCATGCCGTTTCTCATACTGAAATTACCTATCTTTGAAAGTTCTCATCTAAGCGAACTTAGATGGTTCGCTTAGATACGATCTAAGGGCGTGGTGGCGCATGCTTGTAATCCCAGCATTTGGGAGGCTGAGATGGGACGATCCGAGTTCGAGACCAGCCTCAGCTACCTAGTGAGGCACTCCGCAACTTAGTGAGACCCGGTTTCAAAATAAAGAATAAAATATAGGGCTGGGGATATAGCTCGAAGGTAGAATGCCCCTGAGTTCAATCCCCATTACCACACACACACACACACAAAAAGTTCGCATCTATTAATATTTTCCCCGTATGTAAAATTTTAACTCTAACACCACATTTTCCAAGAAACCTTTCCTGAGCAGCCTAATCAGAAGAGCTTCCTCTATCTATTGGAACCCTGTAGTTTTCTCTGGCATTTCACACTTTCTGCTTATTATTTGCAAACAGAGCATTCCCTTTAGTTAACTGAGGGCTTCCCAGAGACTGTGCTTAAAATTTTCAGCATCCACTTAAGTGCATAGGATACCACAGAATACAGCTAAAGTTCTTGATAAATATTATTTAGCTGGATAAGTACAAATGTGTGAAGCACCTTATGTGTATAGTCCTGTGCTAAACTCTATGTTATCTATTACTCGTTTGCTTTATTCTGCCCCCTCCCCCCCAAAAAATGTGGTCTAGTCCTCTGCAATCAGACTACAGTACTCATACAGGAAAGCAGAGCCACACTTTTACATAAATCTCTGCATCTTCAGATTGTTGACCAAATTTATATTTTGCATGTATAAAAAATTTTCTCCCTGTGTTAAAATATTTTATACTTTTATTGGTACATTATAGTCTCATATCATAATGTAGTTTATAGTGACACATTATCACTATTAACTACATCAGATTTTAAAGATTTTTGTTCCATTTTACCCCTAATATCTCTGAGAGATAGACTTTTTAAAATTGCACCAGTCAGCCTGTAATTCCAGTACTTCAAAGGCTGACAGAGGAGAATCGCAGGTTCAAGGACAGCCTGAGCAACTTAGTGATCCCCTTAGTAACTTAATGAAACCCTGATTCAAAATAAAAAATAAAATAGCGCTAAGGGTGTAGATTAGAGGTAAAGCACCACAGGGTTCAATCCTCAGAACAAAAACTTACACCAATTCCCCCTCAGTTTCACTTTCTGCAATTTCAGTTATACCCACAATCAACCAGAGTCTAAAAATATCAAATGGAAAATTACAGAAATAAAAAATTCATAAGCTTTAAATAACTTTTATTACAGCCTATTGTTAGGATTATTATATTTTTTATTACTTTTGTTGTTAATCTCTTACTGTGCCTAATTTATAAGTTAAGCTTTAACATGGGTATGTATGCATAGGAAACAATGGTATCCACAGGGATCGGTCCTGTCCATGGTTTCTGGCATCCTCTGGGGGTCTTGAAGTTGTTCCTCCACAGTTAAGAGAGATTATAGCATTCTTTACCTCCCAGAAATGGCAATGGTGATTGATTCTTACCAAACACAGAAATGTTACATAAATATGGAAAGTATGAATATATAGCCCCTCAAGTTCTTCCAATCTCAGTTCAATAATCCTTTGATATGCTTAAACCAGACTTGTCATAATCTAACATGCTTCAAAGTCAGATATTGCCCATAGTTGAGAAAATTGATAAAAAAAAATCCAACAATGGATTCAGCATCAGTATAGGTTTGCAAATGGAATGAATAAATAAGTATAAAATAAAGTCAAGCAAAAAATATAGGCCACTGGTTTTCCTAGATATAGCTTTAAAATGGGGAGAAAAGTTGGTAAGACACTATACAAACAGAACAGGTCTGCAATTATAGGATCTGATAGGTACCCCAGGGCAGTTCTAAGCAGAATTTTATTTTTTTTACAATAAAATCTTAATAGTTTCAATTGAGGAAAAACAAGCAAACACACGTGGATGTTATCACACACTGCAGCAGGAACAATGAACTCCTCAGCCCCCTTAAAAGCAATTTAATGCACCACTGGAGGTTGCCTATTAATTGGACTAGAAATAAAGTAGCCTATGAGGGTTGGTCAGGGAAAATATGGTATGTGTGTGTAAATATATATGTATGTGTATAATATTTCACCCACAAAGTAAACAAGCAACACTAGTACGTCGTTTTCTAATTACAGGGCTGTTTCATAAACTGTAAATGCTAACTTGGGAGAAGTAAATCATAGCAATTTAATTAATAAAACAGTTTAGACACTTAAACCCATATGTGCACCCCGAGGGGCATCACATCAATAGTAGAAGCTTGCAGGCATGTTTTAGAAAGTTTATGCAATCATCTGCAGATCTTGTAGTCAATAATTGTTACAAACTACGTTAACTCTTTACTCCCCATTCCCCAGGAGTGGACTTCATTTGTTCAATGTTCTTTTCACTTTAGATGGTTTCTTAGGGTAGCTGGGAGTTGGAGCGCACTGGGGATCTTTCTTTGATTTAGCAGGACTGGATGAGGCAAGAAAGCTCCCATCCTACCAAACAGCAAAGTGTGGAAAAGGAGGATCCTGGGAAGGCAAGAGAAGTATCCTCTCTCTCCCCCACTCCCTCATAAAAGGGAGCTGGAGAATATAATTAATGTCAGAGAATGGAAAATCAGTGTTTGCATTTGTGTATTTTTAGATGTTTTTTTCTCTTTTGACCTTTTAAAATTATGTCTCTAAAACCTCATTCATTGCTGGTGGAAATGTAAAATGGTGCTGCCACTTTGGGAAAAAGTTTAGCAGTTTATTTTAAAAAATTAAACATAACAATAACATTGGTGCCCATTGACCAGTCTCTCCCCACTGCCCTCAGGAGGAGAACATTCTGACGTGGTGTGGCTCAGTCAGGTGAATACAGTCAACAATAATGCGTAGTCGATCTCAAAACAGCCAGAAGATTTATAATGTGTTCACCGCAAAGAAGTGATAGAAATTTTAAAGTGATGGGTATGCTAATTATGTTTATTTGATTATTGCCCAATGTACACATGAATCAAAACAACACAGTGTGCCTCATAAGTGTGTACAATTATTATGTTTCAGTCAAAATCAAATAAATTTTTTAAGATTTTAAAATTAAATATAAATTTACCATGTGAACAACACTTTCATTCCTATATATATCAATAAAAATGAAAATAAAATCCATACAAAACTGTGAACGTTGATGTTCATTATGAGATTATTCACAGTAGCAAAAGGTGGATATGACTAAATGTCCATCATTATTGAATAGATTAATAAACTCTGGTTTATCCACACAACAGAACACTGTTCATCAGTACAGAGGAACCAATATTGATAATGTGGATGAATCTTAAAAATGTTGTTTGCTGAAAGAAACCAGGCACCAAAGTCCACATATTATATGACCTGTTTGCTATGAAATGTCCAGAAAAAGCAGCCTCAGAGGCAGAAAGTACAGTATTGGTGCTTGGGGCAAGATCTCAGAATAACCCATGACAGGCAGAGATATCCTATTACAATGAAGCAAATCTTCTAAGCCTAGAATGTGATGATGGTTCCCCAACTCAACAAACTTATTAAAAATTATTTTGGAGCCGGGCGTGGTGGTGCACGCTTGTAATCCCAGCATTTGGGGGCTGGGAGGATCCAGGTTCGTGGCCAGCCTCAGCTGCTTAGTGAGGCCCTCCACAACTTAGTGAGACCCTGTTTCAAAATAAAAGAATAAAAAACAGGGCTGGGGGTGTAGCTCGGAGGTAGAATGCCCCTGAGTTCAATCCCCAGTACTGCAAAAAAAAAAAAAAAAAAAAAAATTATTTTGTTGTGCCCTTAAATGAATAGATTTTATTATAGGGAATTATGCTTTAATAGAGTTGTTTTGTAAATTATGTGCATAGTTTTATTAATGTTCCTCATCATTCCTAAAAAACAAAAAGGAATTCATTAACTCCCTCATTGGTGTCATAATCCTTAAGTGACGTTTCAATGGCCTCACTTTCAGGAGTCAACTGAGTCAAAGAGAAGCTGAATCATTTGCCCACAAACTATGCAGTAAGTGTTGGAGCTGGTATTGGAATGGAGCAGTAGAATCCGGGCTGCATGCTGATCTGCCTCCATCACCAGACACCTAATAATAAGGGCTGGCTTCTCTCTTTGGGAACCTGGGATTGGTCATCACTTGGACAGCTTTAAAGGAAGTAAATGTAGACTGGGTAAGTCTTGCTCAAGAGAGTGTAGAAGTACTACTTTGTCAGTGCTGGCTGCCTGGAGCCACTCAGCAGAGTGGGTAACTTGCCAGCGCTCTGCCACTGCGCTACACCCCCAGGCCTGGTGCCTCTGACTGTATGCAATGGCCTCTGCATTGTTCAGCTTGTTGTAGTTGGCAGGTGTCTGAGTCAGCATTCTCACTGCTATAATATAAAAGACCTGACCATATGCTCACAGTTTCCTGGGGGACTTGGAGGTTCAGTTCATGAAGGTGGGGACGGCATATCTCAGAACACAGGGGCAGCAGCATGAGGCTTCACTCTCATCGTGGAGGCTGGAAGCAAAAGAAGGAGAGAGAGAGAGAGAGAGCGTGAGCGCATGAGGGGAGGGGGAATCATGTATAATCCTCAAGTCCTCACCATAGTGACCCACCATCTCCACCCACAACCTACCAGCCCAGATAAATCCATTACAATTAATTTATTCACTGCTGGGATTACAACCAAGCCCCACTTCCAACATTGCTATCTTGTTTCCATGAGTGCTAGAGAGACATTCTCTTTCCAAACTCTTACAGTAGGGTTTTTTTTTTGTTTTTTTTTGTTGTTGTTGTTGTTTTGTAATTAAATAATGAGCTGGATGTGGCAGCACATGCCTGTAATCCCAGTACTTGGAGGTTGAGACAGGAGGATCACAGGTTCCAGGACAGGCTCAGCAACATATTGAGAGTCTCGGCAGCCTATCAAGACCCTGTTTCAAAACAAAACAAAACAAAAACTTTACAAAGGGGCTGGAGGTGTAGCTGGGAGGTAAGATGTCCCCAAATGCTCCTGGGTTCAGTCCTCAGTACCTAAAATACATACATACATACATACATACATACTACAAAAATGTTTTTTCCTCCAGAAAAAGTACAGTCAGTTTTCTCTATCTACAGCTTCAGAATCTTGTATTCAACCAACCTCAGATTAAAAATAGAGGAAAAAAATGGTCTGTATTGAACATGTACAGATTATTTTTTTCTTATAGCAGTCCCTAAATAATACTGTGTGGCAAATATTGACGTAGAACTGACATTGTATTAGGTGTTATGAGTAGTTCAGAGAGGATTTAAGGTATGTGAAAGGATGTGCACAGGTTATATGATAAAAATACCCTTTTTTTTTTTAATAAAAAGACTTGCTGAGTATGTTGACACATGCCTGTAATCTCAGTATTTGGGAGGCTGAGATAAGAGGACCACAGGTTCAAGGCCAGCCTCAGAAACTTAGCGAGCTGCTCAGCAACCTAGCAACACCATGATTTAAAAAATAAAATAAATCAGGATTGGAGATCTAGTTCATAGGTAGAATACCCCTGGGTTCAATTCTCAGTCTCACAAAAACAAAACAAGGACTTGAGCATCCCTGGATTTTGTTATCTGTAAGGGTCCTGAGACCAATCCCTCTCTGATATCAAGGAATGATATAAGCAGGTAACAGAGCTATAATTTTTCCAGATATTCATCCAGTAAACTACAATTATAAAAATTGAACAACTGTTTTAATTATGTGGCCTATCATTTCTAGAAGTCATTCAAAATCTAGAAGAAATCAGACTACGAATAAAGGTACTTAATTTTAATAGAAATCAAAAATTCTGTTGTGAGTCCCTTATTACCTGGGTGGTGGCTGCTGTCTCTGACAGGTAGCTCATTGCTATGCAAAACTCTATGAAGAGGTATGCTTCATGACTATTGGGGAGATTATTTTTAAATGCTTGGAAGGATCTCCTGAAAATGCTTTTATATCTATAGGAAAGTCTCAAATTACAAATATACTAAAATGTATTACAAATGTTTATTTAACATTGGAATTGAACATAATTTAATGTAAGAGTGCAAGCATAAAATGATAAAACTTGTCTATGAAGGCTATATTGATGAAATAGAGAAGCAATATATTGACCATAAAAAATGGTGGGGAAAGAACTATTGCAATGTCAGTAATTTAAAGGAAAATTAAAAATTAAATAAATAAACATCCTTGGAGTTACATTAAAGGCTTACAACTGAAGATTGTGTCATGACCTGAATCTGTTCTCGACTGAGATACAATTGGAATGTCCTTTCTGTTATCAAACATTTTACACTTCTCTTATTTCTTCATATATCCCGAGTCTCCTCTTCCCCTTTCATTTACATCCAGTCCTATAACCCTTCTCAACTCCAGATCTATTCATCCATCCATCAGCTAGCCAGCCATTCATTTAACCAGCCATTCACTTATCCATCCATTCTCCATACAACCATCCTTCTACCCTTTCCTAGCCTCAGTTGACTCTTATTACAGGGTAGAGCAATAATTCAACTTTTTAGAATGTCCTCACCGCCATCCCCAAGATACCTCACCCTGCTGTCCTTCTGTTATGTGTACATAATATAGACACTCAATAATTAGTTGTTGGATGACTGACACTATCTGTTGATGGAGAAATTAATAAAACTGTCTTGATTGACTCCAGTAAAATTTAGTCCAAAATTCTTCCATTCGATGTCAGATGACTTGCTACTGACTTTCCAATAGGAATGAAACACTACTCAACCCTGTCTGCTTTCAAAAAAAATACTGATCCCAGATTCCGTCACATACCAACCAGTTATTAAACAAGAAGTATCTTGAAGTTGGGACCAAGACATCAGTACATGTGAAAATGCCCCCCCAGAAAGTGTCATGTAAAATGAGCAAGGTAAGTCCCTCCTTTGCTATTGAGATGACTAATGATATCTAGACTCTTCAAATTCTCTCCTTTTGCCACTAAAATATTTTTTTTTAGAGAAGGGATAAATGAACTTCTTTTCTGCAAAGGGCCAGGTAGTAAATAAAACATTTAGTAAATAAACAAGAGTCCAGGCCAAGAGACAATGTCATTGACGATTACAACAACTATTACCATTGTCAAATATTTTATACTTAAAAACATTTTTAAAAAATTCTTAGTTTATACACCATTCAAAAACAGGCAACAGCCATGGCTCATTGGCCCATTTCAGAGTCACTGATGATCTGTTTTGTTTTGTTTGAAGAACTAGGGATTGAACCCAGAGGCATTCTACCTCTGAGCTACACCTTCAGTCCTACTTCTTTTTTTTTTTTTTTTTTTTTTTGCGCGGTACTGGGGATTGAACTCAGGGGCATTCTACCTCCGAGCTACACCCCCAGCCCTATTTTTTAATTCTTTATTTTGAAACCGAGTCTCACTAGGTTGCAGAGTGCCTCACTAGGTAGCTGAGGCTGGCCGCGAACCCGGATCCTCTGGTCTCAGCCTCCCAAATGCTGGGATTACAAGCGTGCACCACCATGCCCGGCCCTACTTCTTTTTGAAACAGGATCTCTCTAAGTTGCTGATGTTGGCCTCCAACCTGCAATCCTCCTGTCTCAGCCATCCAAGTACGTGGATTATAGGCATGTGCCACCATGCCTGGCTCACTGATGATCTTCTAATTGTCAAATCCACGACCCATTTTGGGATGCTTTCTAAACTTTGACCTTTCCATACCCCTTGAGGCTGATGTGCATCCTATCCCCTTTAAGCTCAACTTTCATTTTATTAAATCAACTTTGTTATCCCAACTCTACTCTATTCCTTCTCTACCTCATTCACAAGTCCATGCATTTTGAGTATCTGTGTGTGAAGTTCCCCAGATGTTGGACAAGTTGTTTCTTTGGCCTTACTGTCAGTCAAGTTGGAAATGTGCTTTATTTTTATTTATTTATTTTTTTCTAGCAAGTTGCAGCTCACCACCAGAGCCTGACAATGCTGTCCCCAACTGCCTCATAGATAAACTGCTCTCAAGCTGTGCCGCTCCTGCAAACTAGAAAAAAAACAGAAGAATAGCACTGCCTCCCTCTAGCATTCATTGCAACCTAAGACTGCCAGGCCCACAGCTTACTGCTCCACCTAATTGAAAGGCAAGGCCACAGCTATACAAACATAATTGACAAAAAGAGCAGCAGCGTCTCATGTTTCCCTAGTACCCCATGCTATAAGAGTTTATATTTTTATCAAGGTCAGTTGAATGAACAAAATTTATTTTCCTAATGTGGAAAACTGACATAAAATGTGCACTGAGAATAGTTGTCAATTGCTATATATTCAAATCTCTATTCAAATGCCATCTCTGCCTCGAACAGTTAGTAACGGGGACAGCTGTGCAGGGGAAACTACTCTTCCAGCTGGGAACCAAGCCTAGGAAAAGGACTGTTGCCTGATTTTGAACTCCTAAGCATTCTAATGAAGTTGACTTGATTTACATTTTAACAATACCGCACAAATGTACTACATGGCACTTTTCCAATAACCGATTCAACATCATTCATTTTGACACCTCCCATTGTTATAAAAAGCAGGAAGAATAAAGCAGCATTCTGTAATAAGGTGCACGGGGAAGGGAGCAGAGTTTCATTTTATTTTCAAATCAGGTAACTGCAATTCCATGATGCGCCTGCCCTGGTTGCGTGGACTTGAGTCCTGAGCTCTGAGGCCCACCTGCTCTCCAGGGCAGCTGTGAAATACTTCACACTTGACTCCCTGCTGCACTCTGGGAATCAGGCCATAGTCACATCAGCCATAGTCAGTCTCAGTGAGATGTGCACATGTTTCGAGATAGTTGCCTTCCTCTACTGAAATGACCTGGACAAGGTCATTTCTTGCTTCTTGTCTCCATTTCCTGATCAATCAATCAATCAATGAAGACTCAATTCTACTGCCCTATTGGCAATATCCAGGTCCGTTGAAATGTGGCCCCCAAAGGTATGATCAGAAATGTTGACAATGTTTCATGTTACTAAAAAAAAAAAAAATCATCTCTCTTGACCCTATAGGCATTTGGGAGATACTGAGCTGAGAATAGGATCCCCTGGATCCTCCTTTGGGAGGCCTTTCTTGTCCTGCCTGAAGGTCTATCAGGCTACTCCTAAGGCTTAACATGCCAAAAGCCAAGATCAATATCTGCCTCTACCACACAGTCAAAAATTTCTCAGCCAGGTGTGGTGATGCATGCCTATATTCCCAGTACTTGGGGAGGCTGAGACAGGAGGATCCCAGGTTCAAGGACAGCCCGAGCAACTTAAAAAGGTCCTCGGCAACTTAGTGAGATTCTGCTTCAAAATAAAATATAGTGGGGGGTACAGCTCAGAGGTAGAATGCCCCTAGGTTCAATGCCCCAATAAAACACACACACACACACACACACACACACACACACACACACACGCACATTCACATGCATGAACACACATTTCTCTTTAGTTTGGAGGTTCCTCAAGAAATTAGGAATGGAACCACATATGACCCAGCTATACATGCATACCCTTGCTTAATCCACAATAGCTGAAGTATAGAATCAACCCAGGTGTCTGTGGAGAGATGAATGGATAAAGAAAATGTGGTATATACACACAATCAAATTTTACTCAGCTATAAAAAGGGGCTGAACCTAGGGACAGCCAACCTTCAAGCTACACCCCCAAAACTTCTTTTTGTTGTTGTTGTTGAAACAGTGTCTTACTAAGTTGCTCAGGGTCTCTCTAAGTTGCTGAAGCTGTCCTCCCAAGTACTAGGATTAGAGGCATGTGTTACCATGCCTAGCTCAGACATACTCTCTGATGTTAAGGATACAGGAGTAAACATAACAGGAAAAATTCCTGCCTCCATGAAGCTGGCACTCTACTGGAGTAATTCAAAAGCAAACCAAGTAAAAGAGTAAGTTATATAGCTTATTAGGTGACAGGAGGTATAGAGAAGGCCAACGCAGTCTGGAGGTGTGTTCAACATTCTTCTGAGTAAGTTCACATTCTTCTGAGCGGACTTCAGCAACCCCAGAGAGTCAGAAATGGGCTCAAGGAACAGTAGACTCTTCCAGGGTGAACATGTCTGCTAAGAACCCAGCCTTGGCCATGCTGAGTATGGGAAGGTTTTGTGTCAAGTCACTTTCTCTGTAGCCCCTGTAATCTTACATACTAATCATGTATGTGGCATATTCTCTGAGCCCAATGTAACAACACACTTTCCAGGCGTATAGTCTAGTGTTTCTATAGTAATGCTAGGTTAACTGTTCTGATCCATTCAGCAATAAGTGCCATTCTGTTAAAACTTGTCTTTCCTTGTCCCAGCTCAAAGCCAGTTGTGCTGGAAAGTTCCAGCTGAATTAGTTGGACTACTTTTGAGTTATATATGAACATTGGTGAAAAAAAAAAAAAAGTGTGCTTTACCTTTATTAAAAAAAAGTGTCCAGAATCATTCATTTCTTTTTAACTATGGCATTATAAGGCAGTAGCACACTTGACTGAGCTTAATTTTTTCTAATTTTTACTTAGCTTTGTAAGTTCATTTAAAAATATTTGAAATATATGCTAAGCTGTTCAATAAAGCTAATTTTTAATGATATTCAAGAGATTTTTCTTTGGTTCCCCAGTCGATGTCAGTACTCTTCAATGAGGAAGGAAAAATCAATTCAATTATCAAAGCACGGTTAATTGCTTTCAAGATTAGGGTGATTTAAAGAGCAGCAAAGTATTTTATCTGTACTCAGCAGTTTTGGCAAAGGATAGTCTCCTAAGCACAGTAGGAAGAGAAGTTTAAAATTCCATCCATTCATTTATTACACCTTTCCCAGCTTTCTGTACACTGGTCCTTAATAGAGCAAACAGCAAAACCCTTGTACCAAAGAGCCACAACACAGGTATATGTTATTTTCAATGAGAATTGAACTGGGTTATCTATCAAAAGACAGATATTTTATCCAGGCATGGTGGCACAGGCCTGTAATCCCAGAACTTGGGAGGCTGAAACAGGAGGATCGCAGGTTAGAGTCCACCTCAGTAACTTAGTAAGGATCCTAGCAACTTAGTGAGCTCCTATTTCAAAATAAAAATAAAAAAGTAAATGATAGGGCTGGGGTGCAGCTCAGAGGTAGAGTGCTCTTGGGTTCAATCCTCAGTAATATACACACACATTTTTAGGCCTTGGTGTTCCAACTATTTAAATAGTTAGCCAAAGTAGTTTCTGAACACATACAGAATGGAGAGATAGCTCTTTTCTGCAAAGGATTCCCACCTTATATAGTCACTGATGGCTAGAAGACTTTCACCAGTGTCATTTGAGTTTCCTTACACTTTTGTGTCAAGTTGGAAGAACATTCTATAAGCTATTAAGTGAAGATGAGTAAGATCTAGCTCCTGCTCTTGGAGAGCTTAGGGTCTGGAAGGGAAGACAGACACAAGCACAAGCAGGAATTGTTTCATTTCCAACGGTAAAAAGCAGCCAAGTTAAGGCAAGGAGGTTCCCTGGGAGGAGAAGAAGAAGGAAGGAAGGAAAGAAGGAAGGAAAGAAGGAAGGAAGGAAGGAAGGAGGGAGGGAGGGAGGGAGGGAGGGAGGGAGGGAGGGAAGGAAGGAAGGAAGGAAGGAAGGAAGGAAGGAAGGAAGGAAGGAAGGAAGGAAGGAAGGAAGGAAGGATTAGGAAGGATTAGGAAAGGGAAACTATCCAGGTAGAGGTAGCCCTGTGAACAAAGACAGGGAGACATGAGTCAACCTTGGTGTGGACGTGAGACTTCTTGTCTGATTGGCACTATGAGGGCTGAAGAGCAGAGAAGGTTGGGAAGTGAGGTGACAGGAGGTTCTTGTTTCACAGGAAACTTAGAAATTCAGAAAAAAATAAAACAATTATGTGCAACCTCACAACTCAGAGTCAACCAGCACAAACATTGTGCTGTTCTTCCTATCTTTCATATGTATGTGTGTATGCATATACATATATAAGTACACTTTATATCTATACATATTGAAAAACAGTAGAAATAAACTGGGTGTGGTGGCATAAGCTTGTAATCCCAGTACTTGGGAGACCAAGACAAGAGGATCACAGGTTTGAGACCAGCCTGTGGTAATTTAGCAAAACCCTGTTTCAAAAAAATAGAAAATAAAAAGAAGTGAGGCTGTTGCTGAGGTAGATTGCCCCTGTGTTTATTCCACAGTACTACAAAGAAAGAGAAAAAGAATGAAAGGAAGGAAGAAAGAAAGAAAGAAAGAAATTAAAGCAAACCATGAAGCTTGTTATGATTAGATATAAAATCTCCCTGCAGAGCTCATGTATTAATGTTCAGGGTTGATGTAATTAAGTCATGAGGGTTGCAATCTCATCAAAGGATAAATCCATTATAATGGATTTACTGGGCGGTAACCTAGGCAGGTGGGGTGTGGTGGAGGAGCGGGTCCCCGGGGGTGTGGCTTGGGGGTTACATATGGTCCCTCCTCCTCCTGTTCTCCTGATTGTGCTTCTGATCTCCATGATGTGGAAGCAAAGCCTTGCTCTTTCCTCTTTGCTTCCCACCACCATGCTCTGAGCTCCAGACACAGCCTGACCTAACCTGAACTCTGGAATCTCCAAAAACTGTGAGCAAATAAATCTTCCTTCTTCTAAGTCATGTGGCCAGGGCTTTTGGACCACCACAGTGAGAATGTGGACCAGAACAGGGCCAGCAAGGGCCTTGTCTAACAAGAACTTCAGGTTGAACTTCTAAGTGTTAGAGCCAGGCATGAGACTAGGTTTTTGCTGAACAGTTTACGCAGGCATCATGTAGGCATGCTTTCTAAGAGCTTGCCGGCCCTGGCCTCCACACAGCTTTCCAGGCCCACTGGATGCTCTGTTCTGCTCCTCACCTTGCTTTGTCTGACATGCTGGAGGACACCAATGGTTGCGATCCAACTAAAAGAGATGTGTCAATGTCCTGGCTAGAACTGATTACCAGCGACTCGCTATTTGGTCATCTGGATTAGATCCATAGGAGACTGTTTAAGCTTATTGTTAGTGGCTGTATTCTCTGTCCCTGTAGCACCTGGTGCCACATTTCTATTTCAGCATTGATTACATTCTTTACAACTTTTGGTTTCCATATAGTTCTCCCTGACTCACAGAGGAAAAAAGAGAGTATCTTATGAGTATATCAGTAGAATCAACTTGAAGATCATTTACTTAGCCACTTGTCTATGTTTGTGGGGAGTGGGGTGAGATGCAGAGGAAAATACATCATGTGATGTACGCACGTATGAATGTATCACCTTGAATCTCACTATGTTGTTTAATTACAGTGCACTAGTGAAAGTACACACACACACACACACACACACCTGTAGTCCCAGTAGTTGGGAAGCTGAGACAGGAGAATCACATTTTCTAGACCATCCTCAGCAACTTAGAGAGAATCTCAGTACCCTAGCAAGATCCTGTTTCAAAACAAATAAAATAAAAATAACTGGAGGAATAGCCCAGAATGTATAATGTCCTTGGCCTCTATCAGTGATAACAAAAAAAAAAAAAAAAAAGAAAAGAAAGAAAAGGGAGAAAACAATGAAAAAAGGAATGAATAAGAAAGTCAATTTTAAGTTTTAATTGAACCACATGTGGGTACACAGATGACAGTATAAATTCATAACTACTCTAAGTTAAGGGGATATTTGTTAATGTTGTAGTATATATAGTATATGAAGTACCTTCAAATTCAATGTTGATAAGCAATCACGTTTGCCAATGGTTTGCCAGAAAAGAGAGTTATTTATTTATCCCAACATTTGGGTTCTTTTTAGATCTGATCCTAACCCACTTTCTTATATTTTTCTATAGTTCCCTTAAAATGTCCATCACTCCCAACAGTATCTATTCACAGTTTCATATTCAAGTCCCTGTGTCAATGTTCTTCCCACTGCCCAGAGCTTCCTCTCTATACCTGGAACTTAAAATCTTCCCAAGTTCCAAGGTCAGTCCCTACCTCCTTCTTGTTTTATTTTTGTTTTGGTATTGGGGATTGAACCCAGGGGCATTCTACCTCCAAGATATACCTTGTTCTCTTTTACTTCTTATTTGTATTTGAAAAAAGGTCTTGCAAAGTTACTGAGGGTCTTGTGGGTTTGAGTCCTGCAATCCTCCTGTGTCAGCCTCCCAAATACTGCAATTACAGTTGCATGTACCGTACCCAGCTCCCACCTCCTTGAAGCCTTCTTATATTGCGGTGATTGGAAGCTTTCTCTCCCCCTTTACCTGCACTCTCCTAATCCCAACTCTTCCACTTAGTGACCATGCTCATTATTCCATGAACAGAGCATGGATCAATAGTTGAATATTGACTCAGTCATTGACTAATTTTATGACATTAAAAAAATTGCTTTGCTTTGATGTTCTAAGTCTCATAATCTTCATCTTTTTTTTTTTTTTTTTTTTTTTTTTTTTTTTTTTTTTTTTTTTTTTTTTTTTTTTTTTTTTTTTTTTTTTTTTTTTTTTTTTTTTTTTTTTTTTTTTTTTTTTTTTTTTTTTTTTTTTTTTTTAGTACTGGGGATTGAACTCAGGCAGGGCCATTCTACCTCCGAGCTATACCCCCAGCCCTATTTTTTAATCTTTATTTTGAAACAGGGTCTCACTAAGTTGTGGAGTGCCTCACTGGGTAGCTGAGGCTGGCCGCAAACCCGGATCCTGGGTTTACAAATGCTGGGATTACAAGCATGTGCTACCACACCTAGCTCATATTCTTCATCTGTAAAATTAAGAATAAGTGTGTTGTAAACACTACAATATTGAATATTTTTACTTAATATTCACCTTATATATTAATGATCTTCCTTGTCCTTCTCATAATTGCTTGTGTTGGTTAAGTATCTAGTCTACTAGATGCAAGTTCCTTGAAAGCAGAAGTGCTCTTTGATGAATCTTTGTTGTACTCTAAGCTCATGATGATCAATAATAATGAAAATTAATATATAATCTGTCTGATCATTTTAATGCAAATAAAGGCTATGATAGGAATTAAAAGCAGACTACTTTCCTTACTTGTTTTAGCCTATAATCTTTCCCAGTTTATTTTTTGCCAATGCCTCTGTAAGTAAAAACAAAAAGTTACACCTAATTAGTAATTAATTCTGGGTTAGTCATGATTTTATTTATGAGATCTTTATTGTGTATATCCTCCAGTGTCAATACAATTATAAAATATCTGCATACTCATGTGAGCACATATTTTATTTTATATATGTAAAGTTCTTAAACAATACTTGGTACACAGTAGCTGCTTAATTAATATTCACTATTATTATAATTAGTAATGCAGAAATGATGATGAGGAACATATTTTTTTGTTACTTCACCTAGGTTCTTTGATTGTAAATAACTTGTTATCCATCTATCTTTATCAAGAAAAAGAGACATATTAGTATGGCTGCTTATGACTTATGAAGTTAAAAGAATTGAAAAATCAGGATAGAAATCTCCGTGGCCAGAAAATTTTAGACCATCGCCCAAGGACATTGCCATTGACTATCTCTAACCTCTTGCCAGGAACAAATATCTTTGTCAAGTGTGTGTGTGTGTGTGTGTGTGTGTGTGTGTGTGTGTGTGTGTGAAGGAGAATCTCCTTGGCTTCCATCGGATCTTAGGTCCAGCCAGAGGAGCAGGGAATCATGATTGGCAGCCCCTTCTGAGCCAAATGCTAAGAAAACCAATAGGCAGTCACAAGGAACATATGTTCCCTAGGAAATCACAACAGGAAACGACTCACCATTATATGATGTTCTGTTTTTGTGAATTTTTCTGGACTCCAACTGTGTTTTTTAATTACCACCTCCCAATTTATGAAAATACAAATGTGAAGTATAGACCACAAATATGAACTTTTTTTCTGACTAATAAGTAATTTTGTTCCATGGTACTTAACTAAGGAAAAGAGACTAACTCTCAAAGCTATCCCAGGCAGGTTATTAAGCAGAGATGGTCAAGCACAATTAACTTCATAGATGTATCATTGTCTTTCTCTGCATTTGGCAATTAGATTTCCATGGTATTTATCTGTGGCATAAAGGATGTGAGGCACAGTTTATTCAGTCAGAGGCAAATACTAGTACGAACTAGTTTCTGTAAGGCTCATTCATACATCCATTCATTCAACAAATGCTGCTGCAAATCTTCGGCTGGAACTGGGGAAACAAAGGTGAGAAAAACTTACAGACCAAGGATAAAAAGAAAGAACAATCATAAATACACAGAGAAGTATGGCTACTGATGAAGGTCAGTTCTGTGAAGGAAAGGTAAAGCCCCTATGAAAAATATGAGTGGAAATCCTACTTCATATTAAGTCATCAGAGAAGACTATTTTGAATAAGTAAGAGGTGATGGTAGTGATGTTGGATTGGATGTTGTGATGAAAACATGGATTCAAGATACATTTTAGGAGATAGAATCTACAAGATGAGTCCCAGCTTTCTGGCATGTGAAACCAGCCAAATAGCCACACCATTAACTGCGATGCAGCCACTGAAGTAGCTATAAATCAAAGTCAGAAGGGACAGTGAAGAGGTAAAGTTGTTAAATTTGAGAGGCTATATGATATTCAAGTGGAGATGTCGGGCAAGCAGTAAGATATATAGGTTTAAGCATAAAAGAGTCTAGGATGAAGATATAAATTTGGATGTTGTCACATATACGTGTTATTTGAAGTTATGGGCAAGAGAAAGTGTGGAATGAGATGAAGCAGGGACTCGGGGCTGAGCACTGGAAATCCCAACTTTAGGTATGAAATAGAAGGGGAGAAATATGAAGAAGAGACTGAGGGAGAGTGCCCCCTAACCTACATGGACAGAAAATATGGCATATACAAGATAAAATGAGAAAAAATCATAAAAGATGTATATAAAGTACTATAGAACCTTAGAGAAGGAAATTATATCTATCATGGAGTTAGTTTTAAAAAGCCAATTATTTTTACAATACAATTCTTTCCACCCCTTCCTACATAGGAAATAGTTTTACTGAAATACAAGTTGTAACAGCTTGCTTTTTCAGAATATATTGGTTGCATTATAATCTTGGAAACCCAGAGGATGAGAAAATGCTTTTCTATGAGAAGGAATCAGAAATCCCTCCTAACTCTTTTGTTGTTGCTTTTTGTTTGTGTAGATTTTTTTGTTGTTATTTTAGGGATTTGTTTTTGTTTTTGCTTTTGTTTTGGTATTTGGGATGGAACTCAGGGACATTCTACCTTCAGGCTATGACCCAATCATATTTTATTTTTTCAGACCTTTTGTCAAAATGGAAACAATCAAAAGAAGTGAGAGAGATGAGAATCTACTGTGGAATTCTCTAAAATTAAAAGGCCCCAATATGACATTTTTCCATTGAAAGATACAGCACAGCCTGATATGGTGGTGCATGTCTATAATCTCAGTACTTGCGAGGCTGAGACAGGCGGATTGTAAGTTCAAGAAAGCTTCAACAACTTAGTGAGGCCTTCAGCAACTGAATGAGACCCTGTTTCAAAAAATAAAATAAAATGAAATAAGACTGGGGGTCTAGCATAGAGCTAGAATGTCCCTGGTTACACACACACACACACACACACACACACACACACACACACACACAGGATACAGTATACACATGCACACGAACCACCTTTCATACCTTTAAATCACCTGATTTGGGTGAAAGATGCATCATTCTGAACATTTCTGTTTTTGAAAACCATGATTTCTCCATTCATATAAAAACTAGATTTGGTGAAAACCTCAGTCAGTTCTGTAGGTTTGAACCTTCAGTCAGGGAAGGGAGACACCTACTGGTGGACAAAATAAATAATTCAGAATACTTTCTAAATTTCTTTCTTTTATAAAATATTTTAAAAAGACAGTTAAAATCTGCTGCCTTGGTGAAGAGACAGTGACCTGAAGTACTACCATATAAAGGAACGACACAGGTGAGCCCCATTGGTTAACGTGACGCACAGACAAGAAACGCAGAAAAGTCTGTGGAAGGATTCAGTCTGTTTCTCACTAAAAAAATTCGACTTTGCACATTCCGGGTTTTGATGCAATTTGTTTTACTCCAACACATTAACTACCCCAGATCACAATTTCATCGTTGACTACTGATATTAGGGTCATTTATAAATCTTCATCGGTGTCGATCTTCTTAAAGATTACCCTACATTTTTTATTTAGTTGTTTAATTTTTAGTTCAATTCAGGACAGGTGATGCTCATTTTTCCTAAGGTGGCATCAAATCACATCATGGGCCAGTGTCAGTGTCATATCTGGTCAGTGACCAGTGGGGCAGGAGGGAGAATCTCAACACACCAAAGCCCCATTCTTTATCACTATTCTCTCTCTTTTCTAAAAAAGAGAGGAACAGAAAAAAATCCTTCCCCCAATCAGCAGTAATCTCTCCAAAGGTCTTTTAATTTCAAAAGTCATAAGTGTTAATTAGCTATTATTAAGTGCCCTCTGTATAAATTAACATGATTGATGAAAAAATTAAGGCTAATGAAAAATGTAGCAATGCATGTATTTTTAAGTGACTATATTAAAAGATGGTGGTCCCTCTGGACAGAAACTAAGGCCCTCTGTTCTGTATCTTGACTTTATTATTATCTCTTGCTATCCCCCACCATTACTTTTTTTTTTTTTTTTTTTTTTTGTACTAGGAAAAAAATGATGAATCTTTGACTTTGTCCTTCTTTAAAACTTGAGACACTGAATTTCATACCTTTATTTAATATTGTCTCCCGGGATAAAAAAATAACTCCCCCATTTTTAACACTGCAAGTGCTAGTCGAAGGTCCTCTTGATTTAGAAAAGATTGACTTCATCTCTTCTCCAGAGTAGAAGCCGGAGGAAGATGTACTCACCCTGCTGGGCGCCCATGCTGTGGAGCAGGACCAGGAGGCCCGTGAGTCTCCGCCTTTCCTTCCTCCATTTCCATTCCTCACTCTTTGGAGTATTTGGGACATAGTTCAAAATTAACAAAAGTTTTCTACAAAAATTAAAATAGAACCTATAAACCTATACCTTCCATTGAAAGTTAAATACTGTAAATTCTGCACTGACAATTACCAAGGTTTTTTTTTTTTTTGGTTTTTTTTTTTTTTTTTTTAAGTAATACCTGTAATATTTTCATAATGATCACAGTTCTACAGCTAAAGATTTGGAGCAAACAAAAAACATTTTATAAGTGAATTCAAAGGAGATGTTGATGAGAATTTTCAAAGATAAAAGGTGCTCTGCCGGGCATGGTGGTATATGCCTGTAATCCCAGTACTTGGGAGGCTGAGACAGGAGGATCGCAGGCTCTCAGCAGCCTAGCAAGACCCTATTTCAAAATAAAAAATAAAAAGGGCTGAGGGTGTAGCTTAGAGTAGAATGCTTCTAGATTCAATTCCTAGTACCAAAAAGTAAAAGTAAGTAAATAAAAAGTCCTCAAAAGTCATAAAATAAAGGTACTAAAGTGTATAAAAAGAAATAACTAGGTGTCCGTTAACAGATGAATGGATATAGAAAATGTAGTGTATGCCCACAATGGACTTTTACTCAGCCATAAAGAAGAAAAAAATATATAAATGGTCATTTAAAACTACAGAGATCCTTCAATAGAAGACATGAAATAGATTTTTACATCCCTAGATAATTTGAAAGGAAGGCATGGCATGTACTCATAACTTTTAAAAATAACACTTTTGTTTTGTATCAAATCCTACCCCAAGAATATAAAAATTCCTGCATCATATCTTTAAAAGAACAAAAGTGACTATTTTACTTTCATTTATAAAGGATTACAGAATCCTGAACATCTGCAAACATTTGTCAGAAACATAGAAATCATTTCAAATTTGGACCTCTCAATTCCCTGACATGTTTCTAAACGTCTAAAATGTCATCAAGAATGTCCCAAAGTGGTATATTCTTCTCTACAGGCAATAAGCAAGTTGGCGTGGCTGGCTGCCTGTATTAATGACTTGGGCAGGCATGTTTTCAGCTTCTTGATCAATTTCTCTCCCTGCCCACCATACCAATCTCTCTCTTTCTAAATACAGGAGAAGTCAGTGATGGTGAATGCTGGCCACGCTACAGATGCTCTAGTATCTGATCTTTGGAGCAGTGTTTACTTTGACCAAGCTTCAGTTCAGGGTACTGTGACCTGCACCCCTTTATTCTGCTTCTCTGGAGCACTATGATTCCTGGAGATCATCATCCCTTGTTCAAAGGTGTCCTAACAAGCATCCAGGGGTGACTTCTGCAGATGCTTGTTGTTAATTAGCTTCCTGCCTTTCAGTGGGAGAATGTTCTGTAGCTGAGGATAGTGCCTTTATGAGATGCATTACCATATTGCTTGCAGGGACAAAAAGAGGAAAGAAAGCAAAGTGGTAGGAGACAGAAGCGGGATCCAGATTGTGTTCAGTAGTATTGACTGGTCTAGTTGTATGTGAAGATGCAGGGGCTTTCAGTGAGGGTTTGTACCAGCCCCTTCTAACCAAATGAAGAAGAGTGGCCCCTACTTAAATTAGGGAATTCAAGAGAAAAATTAATGATGAGGTTTGGTAAGCAAAGTAATTTAATACTACTTCTGATTTTACATGATTTATAAAGTCTAGGTCTGTAATTGTGCATTTTTAGGAAAACAATAGAACAAGATTCATGTAAATTATAAGTGTCTTCCTCACTTACACAAATCCCTTTTAAAAAATGGGAGCACCAAAAGGTCTTTCATAACTAGATTTAGTGAGGGACACAATCACATTTTTTAAAAGAATAGATTGGCTCTACTTATTGTGATTTGGCATTTGAATCTGATGGAGAAAAAAAAAAAAAAAAAAAAAAAAGAAAAGAAAAAGCGTCTTGGTGCTCCCAAGTATTTTCATTAACATTTCCCCCACAGGGAGTCATAATTAAGCGATCAATGGTGTCATTCCATTGCTACCTGAAAAAGTGGGAGAAAACCTTCCAGAGCATCAAAGTGTATTTTTGCTAAATTTAATGAAGTGTAGCTTAAAATAAAAACTAGAAAAAGCTCATATTTTTTTTTAAAGTTTATCAGCCAGGCGTGGTGACACACGCTTGTAATCCCAGCATTTGGGAGGCTGAGACCTGAGGATCCGGGTTCGCGGCCAGCCTCAGCTACCTAGTGAGGCCCTCTGCAACTTAGTGAGACCCTATTTCAAAATAAAGAATAAAAAAATAGGGCTGAGGTGTAGCTCGGAGGTTATCTCATAAATATTGTGGAGAAAGAATATGTCAAAGGAATAGAGACTTAACAAAAGGGGATGGATGGGGGTTGGGCGGACACTCTAATGCACACGATGTACTTTCACAAATATATCAAGGTCACTCATTAAACTGAACTTGAGAAGGAGAAAGGGTGAGGGAGTGGGGTGGGAATTGGGGAAGGGGTTAAATGAGAAATGTGTGCATATGTGTGCATATCCACTTGTACCTAGCAAAGATGTATGTTTACAATGTACCAATTATTATATAAAAAATAAAATAAAAGGAGTAGAAACAAGCAAGAAAAGCAGCTGTCTCTTGGCATAGTTGGTCAAAGCTTAGATGCAGAGCAGAAATTTTGCTTTCTTTTAAACTTCATATTTGTATACTGTACTCAAAAAACCAGAACAGTCAGCTCTTATCTGTGGTTTCCATATCCATGGATTGAACAAAACTGAGATCCAAAATATTTGGGGGGAAAGTTGCATCTGTAGTGAACATGTAGGCTTTTTTCTTGTTGTTATTTCCTAAAAATGCAGCATAACAATTATTTGCATAGCATTTGCATTATAAGAAAGCTTATAAGTAACCTAGAGATATTTAAAGTGTTCAGGAGGGTGCACAAATACTATGCCATTACACAAAAGGGACTTGTACAACAGTTTGGAAAAAGAAACCTAATATGCCTTCCTGTTTTACCTTTTTTTTTTTTTTTTTTTTTTTTTCGGTACTGGGGATTGAACTCAGGGGCATTCTACCTCCGAGCTACACCCCCAGCCCTATTTTTTATTCTTCATTTTGAAACCGAGTCTCACTTAGTTGTGGAGTGCCTCACTAGGTAGCTGAGGCTGGCCGCGAACTCGGATCCTCCGGTCTCAGCCTCCCAAGTCCTGGGATTACAAGCGTACGCCACCACACCCGGCTCTGTTTTACCTTTATACACACACACATGCACCATTTATCTGATCAGCCCAAGGAATTCACCTGCTAAGGATGGGTTATCAGGTAGGCATGATTAGGATTGCTATGGACCAGCAAGTCTGCACCTGTGGTTCTAGGAGAAGAAATCTACCAGAGATGAAAATCCTGACTCTCCTACCTGTGCCATAGTAATTAGAAACTCTAAAGTACAGCTAAGAAGTCTGGTCTAATGAGCCTCTAGGTAATTCTGATGTGCTCTTAGGCTTGAGAAGCACTACTATCAAAGAGAAAGGAGGGCACAGCATGGTAGTGCATGCCTGTAATCTTAGTACTTGAGAGGCTGAGATAGGAGGATTGCAGATTCAAGGCCAGTTTCAGCAACTTATTGAGACCCTGTTTCAAAACTGATAACAAAATAAAATATGGCCAGGAGTCTAGCTCAGAGGTAGAATGCCCCTAGGTTCAATCTTCAATCCCCAGTACCTCCCCCACTCCCCCCGCCAAAAATTAGAAAGGAGTTAGTGAAGAATGACTATTTAATTTTTTCCAAATATAGAGTAGAGGAGTAGGGTTTAGCCTGGGAGCTAGCTTTATGAAGGACAAAAGGATTTCCTTAATCTCCTTCACTCATATATATATGTAAGGAAAAAAAATCCCCCAAATCTCCTCCTTATCAACCTAGAGACAGTGGAAAGGGAAAATCGGAAGAGAACAAAGAGAGGAGATAGGTACCCCCAGTGTCACCATGCTGGTGTTTCTGCAGAAGGTTCTTGGGTACTGAGGGCCAAGTGTTCATGCTTGGCTGTGTGGCCAACTGGGGTGCCCCAACCCTAGTTAAGAGAGATGAATGTTGTAACCAAGAAGAGAGACAGTCAAGTCTGCATTCCTGAGCTGTCCTGGGGCCTATTGATACTGGACTGAGAGGCAAAGGGCCTTCCACAGGGCATATTGTGACAGAGAAAAAGGTGACACCAAAGGCCGGGCTGCAGGGGCTGGTCTGGGGCACAGCAACAGATCATGAGATTATCAGCCAGAGGTGTCACTGCTGGATACTCCAGAAGAGCCACATATAAGAGCATGCCAAACCTACCTCAATACCAACTGGAAGAAACTAAGAATCAACACAAGAACCAGGTGACTACTTCCTCCAAAGCCACGCGGTCACAGGGGGTCTCTTTCCACTCCGCCCCAAACCACATCCCCTATGTGCCATCTTGGAAAGCAGCAGCACAGAGTCTAAAAGACTAAGAAAGGGTAGTAAGAGCCACAGTTAACCCCTTAGAAGAATCATTAGAATGATACAATCAGATTGAGGGTTAAGTTGTATGGTCTCAAACATATTTCCTACTAGCACCATTATTACCAAGAGTAGGAAGGTTGGGTTAGCGATTGAGAAACAAAGGAGTTAAAATTCTTTGCACATCTGCATACAGTCAGTAAGTAAACCTACTATTCATGTAATAAAGGCAGGTGGGTGGCGGACTCTACCCCATGGATACAGCTACTGAAGGCAGACCCAGGACGGCAGGTAAAGAGAGCACACAATCACAGACTGTCCTTGGCTCTGTCTTTAGACTCCACTGGACAACTTCTTCTGCTTCAAGTACCCAGATACGTTTACCTTTAGTCAGACATTCACATTGGCCTCCAACTGGACGGCCCCTGGTACTCGATTCAAAGAGAATGATCCTCTAAATTCCCCATCTGGGTTTAGATATTCCTCTTTCCTGTATTTCCTTCACAAGAGAACAAAACATCAGTCCAAACAGCTAATTTGATGAGCTTTTAAACTGTGATTTTTTTTTCTTACTTATATAGGCATATTTTCCTCTCTCAGGGGACCTGTGGAACAGAAGAATAAAGGACCCTCCCTTAATACTCTGCAATGATTAAGCGTCCCTTCCTAAATTGTTACCTAGCATCTGGGGGAGGAGGGACTAATGAATTTGTGAGTTCAGCAAGATAAATTTGAAATTGACAAACTGCATTTAAAAATAAATACTAAAAAGTTTTTTTCTCTTTAGTGTTTTGGATTAAAATGTGTACATACTATTCTATTATTAGTGTGATAGGAGACTCCTAAAGACCAAGAATCTTTTAAATCCAGCAGGAGAAAATGAGGTTCAGTTGGGTAATGGTGACAGATAGAACCCCTTCTGAATCACAACACATGAGAGATCCTATTCTTTTCCCACTTTAAAAAAAACTATACTGCCAAACAGATGCCTTTGCAAGGCAATCGCAAGCATAACTATAGACCTAATTTGCTTCTTCCAAGGGCTCCACGTATAATAAGCAAATGTGTTGACAGGATATCACTCTCATCTTTTTCCTTTCTTTCTTCCCTTTGCAGCCTGGAAATGCTTAGAAATCTAGTTGAAATAATAAACAAACAAACAACTGAAAGAAGTCATCTTCATTTTTAGTACTAAAAAATTTAAACGCTGAACTTTAAACACAAAAGAAATCAAAGTGAGCAAAAACAGACCGTGTCGTCGGGCTGATTAATAAACAGCTTAGTGCATAATGGGGAAGGAGCTGGATGAATCAAGTCCCCAAGATAGTCCAGAGTGCATTCTTTCAATTATAAAATGGGCCCGTAAAACAGCAACATATGTGATCATTAAAACGGCTTATTATGAAAGCAGCATCCAAATGAGTTTCAGCGTTTGCTCTTTTAAAAGCTTCAACCAACCACAATGCTAAATGGTGGTGTGGGGAGAGCTTACAACTTTGATGTAATAATAATGTTTATCTGGTTTGCTTTCAGACTTCTTTCAGAAAGAAAAATTTTAAGAGACCATAACTGTACCGAGGAGCTAGATTTGGGGAAGAAAATTTGGAAGAACTAAAAAAAAAAAATCTGTTATTATATTGTGCTAATGGTACAAATTAAAATCCTAAAGTGCAGAGAATCCTGAAAGATCCTAATTAAGCCTTTGCGAACTACGATTTCTCTGGAGGAGGCAAAGAGCAAGAAACAACTGATGAGATTTTTATAAACAGTTTTTTGTAAAAAGCTGTGAGTAAATAAAAAGCAGGACCACATCTGGAATATGGAACAATGGAAGAAGAACCAAAATAGGAAAATGCTGTCAAGAAAATCAATTAAAGCTGACTGAGATGTCAGTGGCAGAAATAGACATGGAAATACAAAGAGAAGGAGAAAAATGATATCCCATGAATGAGCTGAATGTTTCTATTCTCTGAATGTCTGGGGCCTCCTAGATTTATATTCTGAAATCCTAACCCCCAGGATGAGGGTATAAGGAGGTGGCAGGTGATTAGGTCATGAGGATAAAGCATCTTAAGTGAGATCAATGCCCTTATATCGAGAGCTCTCGCATCCCTTCCACTACAGCAAAAAGAAACCATCTATGAACAAGGCGGTGGAGTCTCTCCAGACACTAAATCTTCCAATGCCTTGATCTTGGCCTTCCCACCCTCTGGAACTGTAAGCAGTAAGTTTCTGTGGCTTATAAGCCACCTGGTGTATGGTGTTTTGTTATAGAGTCACAGGACTAAGAAAATTTATTAATGTTTATGATAAATTTATTTTTATAATGGGAATATTTCTTTATTTTGCTTGAGCTTTCTTATATAATAGCTGCACTGAAAATATTTAGGAATCTGTGAGTTAGCACTTAGGTGCTGAATAAATGCAGCTTTATTAAGGAAGAGAAATGTCATCAATTACACCAATCATTATTACTAAAAAGGGAAATTTTATTAGTGAACCATTACCACTTCTCTTTATGCATCTATTTATGACTTGAACAGAAGATATAAATAGTACCCTGGACCAGGCAAAGTGGTGTACATTTGTAACCATAGTACTTGGGAGGCTGAGACAAGAAGATTGCAGGTTCAAGGCCAGGCTCAGAAACTTAGAAAGAGCCTATTTCAAAATAAAGACTAAAAAGGGGTAAGGGTGTAGCTTATAGGTGGAATGCTTCTGGGTTCAGCCTCGAGTATAGTAGTAGTAGTAGTAGTAGTAGTAGTAGTAGTAGTAATACCCTGGACAACACTTCTTAATATCTCCATCAAGCTATGCTTAGCTTGCTGAGAAGTTTGCCTTCTCCAAGGCCCCTAACAAGGACCTCATGGAGGAATAGAGAAAATATGTGCTACCTTCATGTTCATATTTCTAGAATACAAAATCTTTTCTTTGGCTAGACATTGAACTCTCCGATTTGCTTTCTGCATCACAAAATGTCACACTGGAGCTTCCTTCCTCTGATTCAGGTTTTGAACAGGATAGCAAGCAAACTCTTCTGGGGGAGTCACAACCAAACTGTCACCCACCAGTTACACCTCTGCGAGAAGGAGCTTGTCACATCCTTTGCTAAAAGCAAGTTTTTAAGAGGGCTGAGACAACCTGAGAAAAACGGACAGCCAGCAAGGGGAACTAGAAAAAAAGACATGAAGAGTGAACTTCTTTCAATTTTGCAGGGACTATGAAATACTTCTGTGAGTCCTTAAATATGTTGTCCCTTAAGGAACTAGAACCAGTTTTCCAGAAGTGGAAGTTCCCAAAGCTATGACTTTCTAATGCAGGCTAAGTAAATCTCAGGTTGCTCCTAAGGATGAGAGTTTCAGGGAAGTCACTAGAGGACTGTACCAAGGGAGGGCACAGTGAGGGAGGCAGGGAGACCCAGGGGTAAAACTCCAGGATCCCCAACCTCGAAAATTTAAATAGCCCCAGAGGGAATGTCAAACAAATATGTCTTGATCATCCAGGTGAGATCATGATTCTTCAGAATTCAATAGGTGTGGCATAGAAAAATGAATGGGGTAAAATCATCCATTCTTTTTTTTGGAGGGGGGGCGGTACTGGGGATTGAACCCATGGCCATTCTACCTCTAAGCTATACCCCTACTCTTTTTTTTTTTTTTTTTTGCGGTACTGGGAATTGAACTTAGGGACATTCTACCTCCTAGCTATACCCCCAGCCCTATTTTATTCTTTATTTTGAAACAGGGTCTTACTAAGTTGCGGAGTGCCTCACTAAGTAGCTGAGGCTGGTGAGGCTGGCCGCGGACCCGGATCCTCTGGTCTCAGCCTCCCAAATGCTGGGATTACAAGTGTGCGCAACCACGCCCAGCTCAGAATTTTTGACTTAAAAAAAAAAAAGAATAATCCTTATGGAATAAAATTTGATACTGTCAAGATGTAGAACCTTTCCCTCACCACAAGGATCCCCCGTGCTGCTCTTTCATTAGCCACGTCTTGGTGCCTCCTGTCCCCACCCTCTTCTCAACACCTACAAATGCTAATCTGTTTTCCACTTCTATAATCTTGTTATTTCAAGAATGCTATATTAATGGAATAATAAAGTATGTAACCTCATTGTATCTCTGGAGATCCATCCAAGTTGTTGTGCGTATTAATGTATTAATCGTTCGTTTTGCATGCTTTGTATAGTTCTTTTGGTTGCTGGGTAGTATTTCATGTGTGCGAGAGTGTACTGCTCACACAGGTGAAGTTGGACTGTTCACCCACTGAAGGACGTCTGCGTCTGCATTGCTTCTAGTTTGGGGACATTATGAACAAAGCTGCTATAAATGACTGTGTTCCGAATTTTTTGTGGTGGTAATTTTTTATTTCTCTGGGATAGATATTATCACTCCATCATATGGCAGTTGAATGCTTAGGTTTTCAGAAAACTGCTAAACTTCTCCAGAGTGAAGTTATAATTCTACCAGCAATGTATGACAGATCCAGTTCCTCTATGGCTTCACCAGCATTTGGTGTCACCACTATTTTTTTTTTTTAATTTATTTTAGCCATCCAGAGAGTGTGAGTGTGAGTGTGTGTGTGTGTGTGTGTGTGTGTGTGTGTGTATGTAAGAGAGACCACATTGCAGTTTAAGTTTGGCTTTCTTAATGGTTTGAGATATTGAACAGTTTTATGTGCTTATTTGTTATCAATATATGTTCTTCGCTTAAATATTTCTTAATCTCATTTACCCATTTTCTAAGTGAATTGTTTTGAGATTGCTTTATATATTCTAGACATTAATTATTTGCTGTTGTTTGAAAGTATTTTGTCCTAGTCTAAAGCTTGTCTTTGATCATCTTATGAGAGATTTTTGCAGAGCAAAAATATTAAATTTTAATGAAATCCAACTTATCTATTCTTTCCTTTATTGATCATGTTTTTGGTCTCATGTCTAGGAACTCTTTACTAGACTTAGATACTAAACATTTTATCCTATTATTTTCCCCAAAGTTTCTATTTTGGACTGTGGATATTCAATTGCTCCAGCACCAGTATTGGTCCCCAGAAACAAATCCCATTTCATCATGGTGTATCATTATTTTTGTATATTCTTGAATTTTATGTACTAATATCTGGATACTTATTTCTATACTTATGAAGGACATTGGTCTATAATTTACTTTTTGTAGTAAATTTTTCTGGTTTCAGCACCAAGTGAATCCTGTTTTACAAAATGAATTGGGAAATGTTCCCTTCTTACCTATTTTCTTAAAATAGACTTGATATTAATTCTTTAAACATATGATAGAAATCTACAATGAAACCATATAGACCTGGGGAAATTTTTAATTGCAAATTAAAGTTTCTTTGCAGCTATAGTGATATTTAAATTATTTATTTCACTTTGTAGGAGTCATGGTTATTTATGCTTTCCAAGGAATTGGTCCATTTCATCTAAGCTGACAAATTTAAGTGTACGGAGTTGTTCATGTTGTTCCTTATCATCTTTTTATATCTTGAATATATTAGAAAGTAGTAACATCATTTTTTTTTAGATACTTGTCAATTTCATTTAACTTTTCAGAGAACTAGGTCTTTGTTTCTTTGGTTTTCTCTGTGTTTATGTTTTAAATTATATTATTTCTGGACTTTATTGTTTTCTTCCTTCTGTTTGCTTTGGGATTATTTTACTCTTCCTTCTCTAGGTTCTTGCAGTGGGAGCATAGATTATTGATTAAAAACTTTCCCACTTTTCTTTTTTTTAATTTATCTATTTATTTTTAATTGGTGCATTGTACTCATACATCCTTGTTGGGTACAAGCTGGTAAAGGTAAAGGCATACATGCACACATTTCTCATTTAACCCTTCCCCAATTCCCACCCCACTCCCTCCTCCTCCCTCTTTCTCAAGGTCAGTTTAGTGAATGACTTTGATGTGTTCATGAAAGTACATCATGCTCATTAGGGTGTCCCCCCTCCCCCCATCACCTTCCGTTAAGTCAAATTCTTTGCTCACCTAAGGATTCTCATTTTTCATCTAGAGTCCCTCTTATGTCCCATTTTCTCCCTAGCTTCCACATATTAGGGAGAGCATATGATTTTTTACTTTTTGTGACTGACTAATCTCACTTAATATAATGTTTTCCAGTTGCATCCATTTCCCAGCAAATAATATGATTTTGTTCTTCTTTATGTCTGAGTAAAATTCCATTGTGTACATATCCCATAGTTTTTTGTAATCCATTCATCTGTCAATGGACATCTTGGCTGGGTTTTTTGTTTTGTTTTGTTTTGTTTTTGCTTTTTTTATCTGTTCTGTTTTTCTTCTTTTTATTTCTTCTTCCAGCTTTCTGTGGGTTATTTAAACTTTGTTTTTGATTGACCTTGTGTTTTGAGTATATCTCTTTGCATAGCTTTTCCAGTGATTTCCCTGGGTATTTTATCTTATATGCTGATCAGAGTCTACTGGTGCCAACATTTTACCAATTCAAGTGAGGTATAGAAACCTTAGTTCTCATCATGTTCCATTGCCTATTTATAATGTACTTTCTTCAATATTTCTTTCCCTAAATTTAATCCACTTAAGACAATTTTTGCTTCAACTGCCAAACATAATTTAGAATACTCAAAAACAGATATGAAGCTGGGCATGGTGGCACATGCTTGTAATCCCAGTACTTGAGAAACTGAGACAGGAGGATCCGGGTTCGCAGGAAGCCTCAGCTATTTAGTGAGGCCTTCTGCAACTTAGTGAAACCCTGTTTCAAAATAAAGAATAAAAAATAGGACTGAGGGTATAGCTTGGAGGTAGAATCCCCCTGGGTTCCATCCTCAGTACCACAAAAAAAAGAGAAGATATGAAACATATTGCATTCACTCATATTTTTATTTCCCATTATTTTTTCTTTTCTGGTGTCCTAACCTCTTTCAAAAAAATTGCTTCCTCTCTGTCTAGAAAACTTACCATATTTTTACATGAAAATGAAAAATACCACTATCACCTATCTCCAAAAATCAAAAGTGTGAATGAGCTAGAATATGAGGACAGCTGGCATATTCATTAAATTTTTGGCAGACATATAAATTGGAATAATCCTTATAGAAAGCAATTTGAAATTATATATAAAATTTTAATGTACTTATACCCAGAAAATTCACTTCTATAAAATGTATCCCAAATGAATATTTACATACCTTACCAAGACATATGTAAAAGGCTATTCATTATAATATTTTGTTTTAGTAGTACTGGAAAAATATTAAAAATCAAAATTGCTATCAATGGGATGCTCACTAAATAAATTATGATTTATCTGCATAATGAAAAATACTACAATTAAAATAATGAAGTAGAAGTTTATGCACTAATAGAGAAATATCACCAGGGTAACAATGCTATATTTGACTATGTCCTTTGGAAGCTTTTAGTATACTATTAGCTATGTTAGAGATTCATGAGCAGCAACAACTATGAAAGAAAATAGAAAGTCAAGGAAGGTAGAGACAGCTGTGATACCACAATAGAAATATGACCCCACATGAAGGAGAAATAAAAGGAGGTTGAATAGAAGCATCTTAGACCTAAGTGCAGTTCTAAGAAAACTTAGAAAGACCATCAAGAGTCCTTAAGCCAAGATGCATTCCCTCAGAAATATATCTGTAGTATCTCAAAACACAGCAGTTGGGCTTTCTGTCCTTTTTGCTATGAGTACATGTAGATCTGAGAGAGGTAATCACATTGATGTTACAATTGTTAAGCAAAAAATGTAATGAATAAAACAATATATAGTATAAAATACAATATATGCAAACATATGCATGGAATATGTGTTAGTTAGTTTTCTGTAATTGTAACAAATACCTGAGATAAATCAACTTAAAAAGAGGAAAAGTTTATTTGGGCTCAGTTCTGGGATTTCAGTCATGGCCAATTGGCTGCATTGCTTTGGGCCTGTGGGAGCACAATAGTGTGTTCAAGCACAGGGTGGAGAAAGCCCATTCACCTCATGGAAGCTAGCTGTGAAAAAGAGGAAGAGGAGGGGCAGGGATTGCAATATCTGCTTCAAGAGCATGCTCTCAATGACCAGAAGGCCTCCAACTAGACTCCACCTCTTAAAGATTCTACCACTTCCCAATAGCACCGCAGACTAGGGATGAAGTCTTCAACAAATGAGACTTTAAAGGACACTTATCCAAACCACAGCAGAATAATTATTGAGTTATACACATGCAAAAAAAAGAAAAAAAAAAAAAAGATGAGAACTTCACCTTATAGAAAATGACAAAGGTGTGGTGGAGCAGAACTGTAATCCTAGTACTTGAGAGGCTGAGTCAGGAAATTTTCAGGTTTGTGGCCATCCTCAGCAACTTACTGAGTCCCTCCACAACTTAGCGAGACCCTGTTTCAAAATAAAATAGAACTGTAGATGTGGCTCAGAGGTCGAATGCCCCTGGGTTCAATCACCAGTACAGAGAGAGAGAGAGAGAGAGAGAGAGAGAGAGAGAGAGAGAGAGAGAGAGGAGAGATAGATAGATAGATAGATAGATAGATAGATAGATAGATAGATAGATAGATAGACAATGGGAATTGGTAAATAGGTATCTGAGGTTTGCAAGAATTTTGTCATTATACACCCACTTGTTCTATTTGACCCCATGTGTGCATGCTCATGCATTGAATGCCCCATTTCAGAATATTGGAAGGATATGAACAACATTAAATATGGGAAAATGCATATGCTGCCAAGAATGAATATGAGAAAGGCATAATATTAAAATACTAGACAGCAAAAAATGTTCAGTCTTTCTCTAAACTTGGCTTTCTTCTTCCCTCTCTTCTTTTATCTTGCTTTTTTTTTTCCACATTTATGTGTAGTGTCAAAATTTCAAAGAAGCCTCCCCTGAGTTCTAGACTGGATAAGGACCTCTGTTCTATGCTGTATTGATCAAAGTTCATTTGCAGAAAACAGAATCTACCCTAACCCCATGTTTCTCAATAGAGTTTCATGAAGTCCTAGCCTTCTGTAAAGTGTTTCTAGAATTTAGTTAGAGCATTTACTGAACAAAATAAATGTCATATTTGAACTTGAAATATCACCCAAGGCTAACACTACTAGTAACAGCGACCTAACAGGCCTGTTAGCAAGCTTATTCAAGACCTTTCAAGCGCTTACAGGTGGGCACAGGAGAATCTTATTTATTTGTTTAAAGAGAGTCCATTGCCAATTGTTGATAGGCAAATGGTATCAGTGTTTCTCTTTCAAATCATCTCCCCTAGATTCCCCCAAAGCGCCTATAAACATATAGGAATGAATGAGCTCTGCTCATGTAAATGAAAAGGATGGAAATTTTAATTAGAAAAAAGAAAATTTCACAAGCCACAAATTACCTGCCTCTTCTCCCCTCCCTACTTTCTTTCTAAACACTACACAACATGAACACTCTAAGAAATGCATCATGGTTTTTTGCATTGTTTATGATTTTATTATTGTAACCTTTCATTTTTAAAATTTTATTAGCATCTGTGATTTACATACCTGTCTAATTACCCAGTGTGAAAGTATTTAAATATTAAAATGGAAGAGGATTCCAGATCTAAGCTTTTGAGCCATTGTAATAAGGCTAATGGTTCAGCAGCACAATCTTCTGTGACATTTCACTGTAGGAAGTCAACAGACATTAAATTCCATCTTTACACCAAAAGCTACTTTTCATTGGGTTTTACGTGTACCAGGGATCCATGACATCTTATTCCATTGTATATTGTCATTGGCAAACACGTTACAAATGCAGCCCTTGATCCAGCAAAATTGGAGGCATTTAACTAACTCTTAACTAATTAACTCTCTCTCTCTCTCTCTCATCTATATTCTTCTCCTCAACATTTTTTCTTTCTCTTTTCATTTTCCTTCTTTCCCTGTCTTGTATCAAGACCATCTCATACTACCACACCTAAAACTCTACATTGATTGCCAGAATCCCTCGACATATCCACTATCTCTAATCTTTACCATATATCATGTGAACACACTCAACCTCTTATTCCACTAGACTATATCCTCTGCTCTACGCTATTCTTGCATTCATCACTGTGACTTCTCACTCAACCTTTACCACTGAACACAACCTGTCCCTGTATATACCAGCAGACACCACTAAACCCCCACTGCAGAGATTGGATGAGAAAGCTTGCAAGAGCAACAAAAATATAAATTTAAGAACAGGAAAACCATGGGAAGGAAAAATAGCAAAGAAACAATGAGCCACCACAACCCCACAACAGAACTCAACAACACTAAATGGCAGAGATTACCAGAAGAACAATTCAGATCTTTAATAGTAGAAATGATAAAAAAAAAAACTTCCAGAAAGAATGCAGAGAGAGCTGGAAAGAAATAAAGGAACAAATAAACAAAGAATCTGACATCCTGAACAGGAATCATAGAGAAGCCTTGAAGGAAAAGAAGGATGTGAAAAATGCAATAACTGAAGTGAAGGCATAAATACAAACTATAAATAGTAGACTAGAAAACATGGAAAATAGAATTTCACTCCTAGAAGATGACCATTCCAAAAATGAATCCATACTACATAATTAAAAAAAAAATTGACAGTATGAATGGGACATGGATGAGATCTGGGCCAATTTTAAAAGAGCTAACCTAAGAATAATAGACATAGAAGAGGAATTAGAAGTTGAAACTAATGGAATAAACAATCTTTTCAAAGAAGTAATATCAGAGAATTTTCCAAACATAGAAAGAGAAGTTGACACACAGGTACAGGAAACATATATAACTCTCTCAAGACAAGACCAAAGAAGAGGTTCGCCATGCCACATAATAATCAAGTTGACTAATGTAGAGGCTAAGGAAAGAATTCTAAAGGCAACAAAAGTAAAAGTGACATTTAGAGGCAAACCAATCAGAATCACTCCAGACCTCCCAAACCAAGTCATGAAAGCCAGGAGGGGCTGGAGTAACACATTCCAAACTCTGAACGAAAATAACTTGCAGCCAAGATTCTCATACCCAGCAAAACTCTCTCTCAAAATTGACAGGGACAAAAAAACCTTCCATGATAAACAGAAACTGAAAGAATTTATATCTTCGAAACCAGCACTAGAGAAAATACTCAACAAGTAAACATCAGAACCAGATAAACAATAATTGCCAGGAAGCAAACAACTAAGCAAAGAAGAATAAACACCACTGAAAACAGAAGGCAAAACTCAAAATGTTAGGAATTAAAATTCATCTCTCAATAATCACACTGAATATAAATGGTCTCAACTCCCCAATAAAAAAGCACAAAGTGGCAAAATGGATTAAAACCCAGAATCCATCTATTTGTTTCCTGCAAGAAACACATCTTACAAGCAAAGATTCCCACAAACTAAAGGTGAAGGGTTGGAGTAAGGTAATCCATGCCAATGAAACTCGAAGACAAGCAGGAGAAGCAACCATGATATCAGATAAATTAGACACAAGCCTAAGATTATCAGAAGAGACAAAGCAGGCCACTTTTTTACTAGTAAAAGGAACAATCCAGCAAGGGGAAATAACAATTATCAACATCTATGCCCCAAACATAGGTGCAGCAACTTACATAAAACAAACTCTGCATGATATAAAGTCACACATAGATCCAAATACACTAATATTGGGAGACTTCAATACTCCTCTCACATCACTAGATCGATCTTCTAAACAAAAGGTCAGGAAAGATGCCTCAGACCTAAAGAATACCATAAACCAAATGGACCTATTAGACACATACAGAATATTTCACCCAACTACAGCTGAATTCACATTTTTCTCAGCAACCCATGGAACCTTCTCCAAAATAGACCACATTCTGGACCACAAAGAGAGCACTGGAAAATTCAAAAACTGTAACATAATTCCCTGCATCTTTTCAGACCACAATGGAGTGAAACTAGAAATCAAATCTAAGAAGGCCCAGAGTAACCATGTAAACACATGGAGACTGAACACCACACTGTTGAACAAGGATTGGGTCATAGAAGAAGTAAGGGGAGAAATTAAAAATTTCCTAGAAATCAATGAAAACAGAGAAACAACATATCAAAACCTCTGGGAAACTTTGAAGGCAGTACTAAGAGGAAAATTTATAGCACTGAGTGCCCACATAAGAAGAACAGAAAATCACCAAATAAATAACCTAATGACACAGCTCAAAAAAACACTCAAAAAATAAAAACAGTCCAACCCCAAAGCTAGTAGAAGACAGGAAATTATGAAAATCAGAGCAGAAATTAATGAAATAGAGAATAAAAAAAAATAGAGAAAATCAACAAAACCAAAAGCTGGTTTCCTGAAAAAAATAAACAAGATAGATAAACCATTGGCCAATCTGACCAAAAGAAAGAGAGAATCAACCCAAATTACCAAAATAAGAGATTAAAAGGGGGATATTACCACCAACAGTGTGGAAATACAGAGGATCATCAGAAACTATTTGGAAAAACTATACTCCAACAAAATGGAAAATCTAGAAGAAACTGAGAGATTTCTAGACACATATAATTTTCCTAAATTGAGTCAAGAAGATATAGAAAACTTAAACTGACCAATAACAATCAAAGAGATAGAAACAGCAATAAAGAGTTTACAATCAAAAAAAGCCCAGGGCCAGATGGTTTTCCAAGTGGATTTTATAAAACTTTTATAGAAGAGCTAATCCCAATACTCCTCAAACTACTTCGTGAAATAGAAAGAAATGGGACCCTCCCAAGCACATTCTATGAAGCCAACATCACATTAATACCAAAGCCAAATAAAGACAGCTCAAGAAGAGAAAACTATAGTCCTATATCACAGATGCAAAACTGCTAAACAAAATACTAGCAATGCGCATTCAAAAACACATCAAGAAAATTATACACCATGACCAAGTTGAGTTCATCCCAGGGATGCAAGGCTGGTTCAACATACGAAAAACAATCCATGTAATTCACCACATAAACAGAATCAAAGACAAAAGTCACATGATCATCTTGATTGATGCTGAAAAAGCATTTGACAAAATCTAACACCCATTCATGCTAAAAGCACTGCAGAGAATTGGAATAGAAGGAACGTACTTCAACATCATAAAGGCAATATACAATAGGCCCCCGGCCAAAATCATATTAAATAGAAAAAAACTGCAAGAGTTCCCACTAAAAATAGGAACAAGACAAGGATGTCTATTATCACCTCTTCTGTTCAATACAGTACTTGAGACTCTAGCCAGAGCAATAAGGCAAGAGAAGGAAATCAAAGTGGTAAAAATAGGGAAAGAAGAACTAAAACTATCCCTTTTTGCAGATGACATGACACTATACTTAGAAGACCCAACAAAGTCAGCCAAAAAACTTATAGAACTGATCAACAAATTCAGCAAAGTGTCTGGATACAAAATCAATCTTAAAGAATCAGAAGCTTTCCTGTATGCCAACTATAAAACCAAAGAAAAAGAAATCCAGAAAACAATTCCACTCACAATAGCACCCCAAAAAAATTACTTAGGGATAAACCTAACCAAAGAGGTAAAAGACCTCTATAATCAAAACTACAAAAAGTTTAAAAAGAAATCAATGAAGACCTTAGAAGATGGAAAAATCTACCATGCTCTTGGATAGGCAGAATAAATATCATCAAAATGGCCATCCTCCCAAAAGTAATCTACAGATTCAATGCAATACCCATGAAATTGCCAAGGTCACTCCTCAGAGACATAGGAAAATCAGTCTTTAAATTCATTTGGAACAACAAAAAGCCCAGAATAACCAAAGTAGTTCTTAGCTACAAGAATGATGCTGGGGGTATCACTTTCCTGACTTCAAACTCTATTACAAAGCCACAGTAATAAAAATAGCATGGTATTGACACAAAAACAGACACATAGACCAATGGAGCAGAATAGAAGATTCAGAAACAGACCCATGTGCTTACAGTCAACTGATTTTTGACAAAGGAGCCAAAAACATACACTGGAAAAAAAGAAAGCCTCTTTTACAAATGGTCTTGGCAAAACTTGTTAGGCATATTCAGGAAAATGGAAATAAACCCCACTTTCTCACCCTGCACAAGAGTCAACTCAAGATGGATCAAAGACCTGGAAGTCAGGCCAGAGACCTTGCAACTTCTTGAAGAGGGCATAGGGACAGCACTATAACACATAAGCACAGGTAAAAAAAAACTTTCTCAACAAGACCCCAAAAGCACAAGCAACTCAAAGGAAGATCAATACATGGGATTGCATTAAACTTTTCTGTGCAACAAAGGAAACTATCAAGAACCACAACAGAGAGCCCACAGACTGGGAGAAAAATTTTGCCAGCTACTCTTCTGATAGAGAACTAATATCTAGGATATACAGAGAACTCAAGAAACTCACAGCTAAGAAACAAATAACCCAATCAAAAAAGGGCAAAGGATCTAAATAGACACTTCACAAAAGAAGAAATACAAATGGCCAATAAATGTATGAGGAAATGTTCCACATCATTATCAATCAGAGAGATGCAATCTATCTTGAGATTTCACCTAACTCCAATCAGAATGACAATCATAAAAAACATGAACAACAATAAATGCTGGCGAGTGTGTGGAGAAGTGGGAACCCTAATACATCATTGGTGGGATTGCAAATTAGTACAACCACTTTGGAAATCAGTATAGAAGATCCTCAAATGAGTTGGAATGAACCTACCATATGATCCAGCAATACCACTTCTGGGTATCTACCCAAAAGAATGGAAACCAAACTATCAGACTGATGCATGTGTATCTATGTTTATAACTGCACAATTCACAATAGCCAAACTATGGAAGCAGCCAAGATGTCCATCCACAGATGAATGGATTACAAAACTATGGGATATGTACACAATGGAATTTTACTCAGCCATAAAGAAGAACAAAATCATGTTCTTTGCAGGGAAATGGATGCAACTGGAAAACATTATGTTAAGTGAGATTAGTCAGTCACAAAGTGTAAAAAACATATGTTCTCCCTAATATGCGGATGTTAGGGAGAAGATGGGGCATAAGAGGGACTCCCGATGAAAAAGGAGAAACCCTAGATAAGCAAAGAAGTTGACTTATCTGAAGGTGATGGACGGGGTAGGGGGGTGGGAGGGGGCCACCCTAATGCACATGATGTACTTTCACAAATATATCAAAGTCAATCACTAAACTGAACTTGAGAAGGAGGGAGGGAGAGGGAGGGGGTGGGAATTGGGGAAGGGGTTAAATGAGAAATGTGTGCATGTATGCCTTTATCAGCTTGTACCTAACAAAGATGTATGATTACAATGAACCAATTAATAAAAAAAAGGAAAGATGAACTACCTTTTTGCCTAACAAATCTTGACAAAAATTATATTTCATTTTAAATGAGGGGTACTGCCCTATACCTACCATACAGCATATGGTATATATATATATGGTATCATATATCATATATCACCTCATTAGCTTTTTTGTCTAGTAGAAATTTCTGGCAAGAGTCTAGAATCTACTTCTATATGGTAGGAACATCAAAAAGAATTTCTTTTTTTTTTTGCGGTACTAGGGATTGAACTCAGGGACATTTTACCTCCGAGCTACACCCCCAGCCCCATTTTTTATTCTTTATTTTGAAACAGAGTCTCACTAAGTTGCAGAGTGCCTCACTAGGTAGCTGAGGCTGGCCGTGAACCCGAATCCTCTGGTCTCAGCCTCCCGAATGCTGGGATTACAAGCGTGCACCACCACGCCCGGCTAAGAATTTCTTTTTTATGTGTTTTTATTGGCGATTTGTAATTTTGCATCATAATGAAGTTCAGAGTGATAGAATCATAATGCACACAGCAGTCGATACGTTTGCCTCCAGATCCCACCCATTCTCTCCCTCTTCCTGTACATGTTATTGAGATTCCTGTTGATAATTTCTTACAGCATTATTTGGACTGTTTCCCTTATGGAACCTCCTCCTGCACCTCCCTCCCTTTATCCCCTTCCACTATTTTACTGGAATCTCTCCCCTTTTATCTAATGTCTCCTTTGTTTTCCAATTTCTCCCTAGCTTCCACATGTGAGAGAAGACATAAAAAAATAATTTCTTTTAATGGCAAACCTCAGGTTTGCTACATCTGTACTATTGACTTATACGAGAGTTACAACCACAGGAAGAGGGGCGAGGACAGGAAGAGGGAAGAGGAACTGCATGAAATGGTAGACTAATATGTTAGCCAAAATAAACGGGTCCTCAGGGGGGAAAAATGCTTCCAAGAGATTGACAATTATCACTCAGTTATTATGTCTATAGCTTACTGATCATGGTAACAATTCCATGGACTGAAGATGCTCTTTTGCACAGGGTTTTCTGAAAATTATTTTAAGACATTTTAAGAGTGAAAGAATAAGAAAGAATGCTTTTACCAATCCAAACAAGAGTGAATTTATTACAGCATATTAAACGGCCTATGGGAGTTGTAGAAAGTCCCCCATATTAAACAGAATCAACTTTGAGGAACAATTTGTGACTTACAAGAGATCAGCTGCATCTTCTAAGAATGAATTGCCAGCTCCAGAGCCCAGTTCTCAGCAGCACAGGGTGGAAACTGCTACTTCTGCTTCCCCCTCCAGCACCTTGCCTTGCCTCTTATCATTTGCTCTCCCCAAAGAGAGGCTGAGAGATGCCCGCCTGCTCCCTGGCTCTCTGCCATTAATGCTGATGACTGCAAGCTGGGACCTCTGTAACTGCAGAGAAACCACACTGCCGCCACCCCCATGTCTGTCAGGAACAAAGAACACACAAGCGGCCTTGCATCTTCCAAGTTTCATTTGGAACAAACACAAGCATGTCTAGGGAACATGGTTTTGCCTTTGCAGCTTCTCCAGCACATCAGGGAACACTAGAAGGATGAGTGGATGTTGAGGGCTAACACTACCCTCAACCCCAACATTCCTTCACAGCACCTGTCCCATGCTGTAACTATGCATTGGAAGGATCCCCATTTCCCTCTAATGTTAACAGTGGTCTTAGATTTCTCTGTTCTGAAATAGAGACAGTGACAGGCCATGAGTTTTGTTTGGGCTGTATATTTATTGAGTTTGATATTGGACTTAATGACCTCCACCTACCCTTTCACCTTAATGAAGTGGGGATGTGGCGATGTGTGATTATATAGAATTTTACTCAATTTTTAGTCTTAAAATTAGTATCAAATATTGAAACCAGGGTAATCTGGGACCGTTTGGTCCGATATCTTCCCTTTTTATTCTTTAATATAGATAATTCATCTGATAACCCACTCATATGGGTTTTAATTATGTATATTGGTAATGAATAAATGCCTTTGGAAGATACTCGCTCTCCTCTGGTACAAGGTCACTTCAACTTTGGTACCTGGACCTAACTAGACACTTTCATTTATTCAGTAAACATTTCCTGAGCTCCTGGTCTGTAGCTGAGACTGTGCGATGCATCCTTAGTTTTCTACTTCTCCCTTGTATGGATTACAAACTCAAAATTCAATTAAGTTTCCAGCCATAATTTTGGATGCAGAATTGGTTGGTTGATGTTTGTTTACCAAATCTAAGTTAGAAAAAAAATTTTTTAATTTCTCCAACTTCCTTAAAAACCCATTTTAAATTCACTTCAATCCTGTATAAAAACCCACTTTAAATTCACTTCAATCCTGTATAAAAACCCACTTTAAATTCACTTCAATCCTGTATAAGCTACTATTAATTCCAGTAATGCTCCATTCAAAATCTAAGAGCTCTTCTAAGTCTACCAGGCTTATATCAACTTCCTACAAAATAGCATATTGTCAAGCCACCCTCTTTATCACCTCTTGTGTTCAATAAAAGCTAAACTTGTGGCTCGCACTAGGATGTTAAGATTCTGGAGTTGACTTTGTTTATTTACCAGCATTCCCCAATATTGTGTAGAGTTTGATGAATTCCTCCTCATTTAATTGACCTACGCCATCAAAGAGAAGGAGAGAGAAGCAGAGAACATCAACAAGCCATCTCAATAAAGGACAAACTGGGAATAAATCACAAAGTGGCTGTCAATAGAAATTTAAAGCACAAAATTTTATTTTCTTTTTAATCTGTTGCTATAAAGTATCAGCCATCTTCAGAAACAGTGAGTCTGACAGTTTTGTGTTGATGCTCACATTTCCCATTATAGACACCTCTTGTGTCTGTCCTGGAGCAAAAATAAATTTCCCTTTTTAAGCTTTTGATGATAAAAATCTCATCTGAAGCTTCATAAATGATCCTTTATTATCTATATTAATAATGAATAAATGTCTTTTGAATACCTCTGATCTTTCCCATTAATAGCACCAGATGTATTATAGATAACCTTTTGATTTAACAGCACAAACTCTGAAACAATATTAAACACTAAAGGACTGGGCTTCTAGAATTACTGAGGTCAGAATTACACCCATTTCTTTCAGGTCTATGTGTCCATTAGCTAACACGAACACTCACCGATATTTATTTTTTGAATATGTGTGTGTATGTGTGTGTGTGTGTGTGTGTGTGTGTGTGTGTGTGTGTGTGTGTGTAAGAGAGAGAAAGAGAGTGCTCTAGAAACCAAACTGATAAAATTTTATTTTCTGCAGATTTTCATACATTCCATGTTTCTTCCCCAACATTTTTTAGTGTGAACTGAACAAACTCAATGGAGACAGGATTTAAAGCAGTGCTACAACTTTCTGTCTCATTTCTTGCCTTTTTTTTTTAATTTTTAGTAAAATGAGTCTCTTACTACTGCGTTTCCAGTTGGAAAAATTCCAGTTGGAGAGATCCTAATGCATATTGGGCAAAAATGGTAAGGATCGTTAATGAGAAATCACTCTGAACCTCGTTATGTTGTATAATTGCAATGCAACAATAAAAGTATAATAAAAGAAAAATAAATATCATATATTAACCTTTAAAGAGAGGGGGGCCTCGGTAAAGGGAACTATTCTTCACCAGGGCACAGGAGTGACCTGATTGTAACAAGTTGCAGGGGCAGAGAGGAGAGGAAAGAACCTCTTTTGTGCATATAATACCATATTTCTTGTGTGTGTGTGGGGGGGTATTAGGGACTGAACCCAGGGGATTCTATCCCTGAGCTATACCCCCAGCCCTTTGAAACAAGTTCTCACTAAATTGCAGAGGTCTCTCACTAAGTTGCTGAGGCTGGCCTCAAACCTGTGAGCCCCTAGGATTACAGACATGTGCTAATACTCCCGACTACTTTCTTTCTTTATAAACCCACATTCCATCTCATCTATTGGCCAGAGTAGACTATTGATATTCTCCCAAGAACCTTCTTATTTACTACCTTCTCTTCCATTTTCTTTTGTGAGTTCTGCTTTACTCCTACAATATTGGCTGAGAAGATATCTCCAGTTCTACAAACCCCCTGTCCTCACAAAACCTTTATGGGTTTCAACATATACTCAGCATACACACTTGAATTATTTTGCATTATAATCTAATTGTTTCCAATTTTCAAGGTAACAATTTACATGCAACTGACCCAAAACTTACTAGGGACAGTGAAATACATCTCCTGTATCCTGCCCTATGGTTACATACTTTCTACCAGTGTGGGCGATTTGTCCTGCAAGGATTAAGAATCAGTAATCTCTGGACCAGGGCACAGTGTGAGAGCCAAGTCCATGAGAATTAATTCAACATCCATTCTATCGTCATTTCTTTTATCCCTCTCCCTAGCATGTTTTCCTGAATTAGGGAACAGGGGAGCTTCTCTGACTTTTTGACCCTCATCCCTTCTTCCTGCTCTGTACACTGCATGAGCATTCTGTCTAATAGGTGTTGGGTTTGCTTTGCTGCCTCCCACAGCTTCCTCCCTTCCTCCACATTAACCTGCATTTCCTGGGTAATGGCGCAGGCACCAGCTGCATTAAAGCTCTCCAGTCTGTTGGCACCGCTCCTCTCTCCTTGCCACGCTCCCAGTGGGGCCTCACTGGAATTAGCCAAGGAGGAGCTGTGAGGTGAGGCCGCTCCCACAAAAGCAAAACCAGACAGAAAGAGGATTTAGTTGGACAGTTCAGGCCCTGTATCTTCGTGTCTAATGAAAAAACAATTACAAGCCAAAAGTGTACCTTGTGTACAGGAAGTGCCCAAACCTCGTGGACTACCAAGAAATTCTTTTACCTATATATGAAGCCAGGAGATAAAATCATTTGACCAATGCTGTGTACTAGATGCTAAAGTGATGACGATACATCAACTCAAAAAGAGCCACCTCCTTATTAATTTTACAATCTCAGAGAAAATCCAGAGCAATATTTTCATTCAGTCAAACATAAAAGTGAAGTAGAAACATTTTTACATATGCACATGGATACACACACACACACACACACACACACACACACACATATATATATATATAAATATATATATATATATAATATAAAATGGCTATTGGGTTATAGAGACAGGAAAAGATGGTCTTGGCATGCTGAATAAAAGAGGTAGGTTTTAAGTCATTTGGAAAATAAATCATCCTAGAGTTTTAGAATTAGAACTTTTCACTTATATATTTAAAAGCTATGGTTTTGCTCATATATGGAAGCTAGAGAGAAATAGGGGAACAAAAGGAACTTCAGATAAATGAAGGGGGATACTTATAGAATAGTAGAAGGGGACTTGTGGAGGGAGTTGGGGAGGTAAAAAGGGAGATTTTAGGAAAGGAATGATTCAAATAATGCCATTTATATATGAAGTTATTGATACCAATTCCAATATTATATATGGGGAGGAGGAGGGAGGGAGTGAGATCTGGAGGGAAACACACCCAGCGCTGTGTGCATATATGTTTCCATCACTCTGAACCTCATTATGATATGAGATTACAATGCACCAATAAAAAGTATAAATAAATAACAAAGAAGTAAAGCTGGTCACAATAAGAATAGCTGTGAATCACACAGCCAGACCAAAAATAAAAAAATTGGACATTATATAATTACATCTTATGTACAAATCCAGAAAATGCAAACTAATCTAGTATGACACAAGATAGATGGGTGGTTTTATTAACTGGGAACATAGGGAAAGGTGTGCATGACAACAGGGATTTCAAATGTATGAGGAAGCTTTGGGCTGATGGACATGTTCCTTATATGGATTATAGTTTTGACTTTCTGAGCATAGATATATCTATGTCAAAACTCATCAGATTGCATCCTTTAATATGTGTAGTTTATTAGTGTGCTAATATATCTCAATAAAGCTGTTTTTTTTTAAGTAGGACAAAGATTCCAGAACCTATGACCTAGGAAAGCCCAGAAAATAGAAAGCAAAGGTGATGGCAGGATTCAGCTCCTAAGCTATAAGACAAAGATCTTTCAGAAGGTGAGTAAACTGTGATATCTCCAGGCAATGGAATATTATTCAGTACTAAAAAGAATAAGATATCAGAAGACATGGAGAATCCTCAAATGCATACTACTAAGTACAGAACTGTTAGGGTTCGGAATGTAAATGTCCCCCAAAGATTCATGTGTTAGGGGCTTTATCCCCTGATGATGGTGCTATTGGGAGGTGTTGGAACCATTAAGAGGTGGGGCCTTCCGAGAGGAAGTTAGATCACTGGGTGTGTACCCTTGAAGGGTATATTGAGGCCTCGTCCTCTTTCTCTCCCTCCTGTGCTTTCTGACATCCAAGAGGTAGAGTGGAAAGCTTCTCTCTACCTGTCCACTGGCCCAAACACAATAGATGTAGGCAACCATAGGCTGAAAGTTCTGAACCCACGAGCTGAAATAAACCCTAACTCTCCTATGCAGTTATTTATCTCAGGTGTTTTTTCAGTGACACAAAGCTGAGTAACACAAAAACCAACCTGAAAAGGTTACATTCTGTATGATTCCAGCTGTACAACATTCTGAAAAGAAGCAAATCTATAGACACAGTCAAAAGACCAGTGATGGCCAAGGGCTGAGGAGGGCTGAATATGTAGAGTGTAGAAGATTTTTAAGTCAATGAAACTACTCTGTACTGTACTATAATAATGGATGTCAGTATATATTCATCAAAACGTGAGCTGGGCATGGTGACACATGCCTGTCATCCCAGTATTTGGGAGGCTGAGACAGGAGTATGGCAGGTTCAAGATCAGGATCAGAAACTTAGTCAGGCTCTCAGAAATTGAGTGAGACTGCTTCAAAATAAAAAGTAAAAACAGGACTGAGGATGTACCTTGGAAGTAGAATGCCCCTGAATTCAATCCCCAGTACCACGAGAGAGAGAGAGAGATAAAGACCAACTATGAGTTGTACAAAAACACCCACATCTGCTTTCCAGGGCTGTAGGAATGAAGTTGCAGACTAAATACAACCTAAATTCCTATTCTAACTCAAGATTTAGTCTTTCCCAGGTAGTAAGCTAGGCAAATGTGCAGGCCTCAAGAGTATTATTTTGTAAAATAGGGCATTTATGGCTTCAGTAATTGGAAGTTATTGAAGGCTTGGGAAAAGGAAGTAAAGGGGTCTAAGTGGTTTATTCTACACGGGTATTGTGTGTGCACACACGCATATATGTGTGTGTTCCAACAAATATAAATCTAAATAGCCTTTGCCAGCCAATAAAAAAAAATAGTACTTTAATTATCAGCCATTACAAAGCCATCATTTTTACAACAGTCATTTAAAAACATAGAAGTCAGACTCTACTTGATAGCCTGATAAGTTGATGAAAGTAAGGGTCTCACTCTACCATACTATAAAGGAGCCATTTGATTCATACGTTCACTTTGTGGGCAAGCTTTAAGCTGTACTAGCTTTTCCTAAGCCTTGCTCCCTCTCTCACTAATACACATTCACATGCACATATAACCCAAGATTGGCCACCTATCTGCATAAATGAGAACGAACTATTTAATAAATCTTTAACTTCCTTTTCCCTAGTCTCCCATAACTTCCTATAATTATTTCTTAATGGGCCAACTTTCCATTTTACCATCTGCCTATTGAATATATGTTTTAGAAAACCCATTTACCCATTGAGATACTTTCATCCTGTTGAATTTCAGTATTTCTTCTTTTTCTAATTATCCTAAAAAATATTCCCCATCCTCTTCTCGCCTCTGGTCTGTTCATATTTCTGAACTTTCAGTTCATGTCTCATCAGGGTGGTGTTATATTCAGATTTTGAGATGATTTGTAAGATTTAGGGGTTAACATAAGAAAATAACATTCATTGCAAGGTTTGTTTTTTAGGTGATAGATTTTTTCCCCTGAAAATATAGATTATGAATCTTGAGTAAAGATAAAGACAAGTAGTGGAATTGTTAAAAATTATGATTGCAAGATAAAGAACTCAGCCATAAACCCACACATCTACAATCAATTGATTTGTAGCAAAAGTGACAAGAGCACACACTGGTGAAAGGAAAGGACAGTTTCATCAAAAATGGTGTTGAGAAAACTGGATACCTGCATAAAGAATAGAAATGGACTTTGACTCATGTCTCATACAAGAATCAACTCAAAATGGATTAAAGACTTAAACATCAGATCCAAAACTATACAAGTATTTCAAAAAGCTAGGAGGAAAAATCCATGACTCTGGTCTGTGCAAAGATTTATTTGGATATAATCCCAAATACACTGACAAAAAAAAAGGCAAAAACAAATAAATAAATTACACTGAACTAAAAACTTTCTGCACAGAAAGGGAAAAAATAATAGAGTGAAGAGAACAATTAGGAAAAATATTTGCAAATCATACATCAGATAAGGAGCTAATAATATCCAAAATATATAAGGAATTCAAACTACTCAATAACAAGAAAAGAAATGACCTTATTAAAAAATGGGCAGAGGACTTGAATAGACATTGCTCAAAGGAAAACAGATATGTGTAAAAATGTTCAACATCTTTAATCATCAAGCAAATACAAATTAAAACCACAATGAGGCATCAGCTCACACAAGTTCGATTAACCCTTATATACTCTTGGGAGTGTTGTAAGTTAGCATGAGCATTTTGGAAAAAAAAAAAGTATGGAGGTTTTTTTTTAAAAAAAGCCAAAAACCTATCCAGAAATCATACTATTGGGTATACGCCCAAAGCAATTGAAATTGGTATGCCAAAGAGATGTCAGTATCCACAATAGTGATATTGATACAAGAATAATCTAATTATCCAGAAACAGATGAATAAGTTTTAGCAATGGAGTATATATACACAATGAAATACTACCCAGCCTGATAAAAATAGGAAATTCTACCATTTTAATAACATAGATGAACCTAGAATACATTATGTTAAGTGAAATAAGCCAGGTGCAGAAAGAGAAATATCATGCAGTCTTACTTATGTATGGAAACAGTAGACAGTAGAGACATAGTTACCAGAGATAGGGCAGGGTGGAGGGGTGAGGAAAGAGGACATGTTGATCAATGACTATACATTTGCAATTAGGAATATGTTCTATGTCTGGTGTTCTATTGCATATCAAGATGACTACAGATGATAATAATGTATTTTATATTGCAAAATAGCTATAAGAAAGGATTTTAAATGTTTTCAATACAAAGAAATAATAAATATTTGAGGTGATAGGTATGCCAGTTACCCCAATTTGCTCATTCTCCAATGTAACATATATCAAAACATCACATTGTACCCCATAAATATAAAAAATTCTCTTCTAGATAGAGGGGGAAAGATTAAGAAGAAAATGGATCACCATGACCAAAGGGGATTCATCCCAGGTGTGCAAGGCTGATTCAACATGAAAAAATGAGTTAATGTAATCCATCACATCAATCAATGAGTTAAAGGAAAAATTACATGATGATATATATATATAAGTACAGGAAGAGACGAGGACAAAATCCAATACTCATTCATAATAAAAATTCTCAGCATGCTTGGAATAGAGAGAAACTTCTTCAACTTGATAAAATTTGTAAACACCTACAGTTAACATCATATTTAATGGTGAGAAACTAGAAATCTTCCCACTAAGATTAGGAATCTGAGACAAATATGCCCACCCTTCCCACTCCTTTCTAACATGGTAATGGAAGTTCTAGCTAATGCAATAAAACAAGAAAACGGAATAAGAGATATATTTATTGCCAAGCAAGCAATAAAACTGTTCATATAGCATTATTATGTAGAAAATTCCAAAGAAATGGCAAAAAAATAGATGACCTTGCATATGGTAATGACATTTTAGATATGACACCAAGGCATGATCCATGAAGGAATAGATAAGCCAGACTTTACTAAAATTCAAAATTCTACACTGCAAATAGGACTGTTAAGAAAATAAGAAGACAGGCAACAAACTAGGAGAAAATACTTGCAAAAGATATATCTGATAAGGGACTGTTATAGAAAATAGACAAAGTACTCTTAAAACTCAGCAACAAGAAGTCAAACAACCCAATTAAAAGTAGGAAAAAGACCTAAGCAGATACCTAACTAACAAAGACACAAAGATGAGAAAAAGAAGTATTTGAAAATATGCTCCACATTATATGTCATGAAGGAATTGTGAATTGGTCTAACATAAACTACAGACTTGGGTGATGGTGTGTGTTCTAAATTTGTTGATTGCTATAAATGTGCCACTCTGGTGGAAGATGCTCATAATGGAAAGGCTGTGAGTGTGTAGATGTAGGGATGGGTCCATGGAAAATCTCTGAACTTTCTATTTAATTTTTCTATGAACATAAAACTGCTCTAAAAATATATGTTTTTTAGAAAATAATTGCCAGTTCTCACTGACACTAGTATTTTTAAGAATCAAAATAATTGCCAGGCGTGGTGGCGCACGCTTGTAATCCCAGCATTTGGGAGGTTGAGACCAGAGGATCCAGGTTCGCGGCCAGCCTCAACTACCTAGTGAGGCACTCTGCAACTTAGTGAGACCCTGTTTCAAAATAAAGAATAAAATATAGGACTGAGGATGGAGCTCAGAGGTAGAATACCTCTGAGTTCAATCCCCAGTACCACCAAAACAAAAAAAAAGAATCAAAATAATTAAGAGGTATGTGTAGATAGTCCCCTAAAGGATAAACATTTCAATTAATTGTTTTTAAAATACCAGTGAGAAGAAATTTAATAAGAAGTTTTCTTTTTTTCTTGGTACATCAATTGCCCACACAGAAACTACTTTTCTGAATTTCTTGCCTTTGTAAATTTTAGTGTGATTTTTTTGTTTGTTTGTTTTTTGGAAACAATGTCTTGCTAAGTTGCTGAGACTGGCCTGTAACCTGTGATTCTCCTGTCCCAGGCTCCCCAGTACTGAGAGTACAGGCCTGCACCATTGTGCCTGGCTGGTATAAGATTTTTAGTTGGAAATTTGGTAATTGATTTATCTTTAATGATGAAAGAATATGATTTTTTAGATTTTCATTAGATTCAACATGAATCTTTAGGCTTCCTTTATATTCACATTGTAGGCATCAAGTAATGTAATTTCATACCAAATGTCAGTACATCCTCCAAGATTTTACTAGAAATTCTTGCTACTAAAGCCCTTCATGAATAAAAACCCCACAAAATATATACACAGTAGTTAGATTTAAAAAAGAAAACTTTTATCAAATTGTTCTTATTAAGTTTTCCTGAGTTTTCTTTCTTTAAAGAATCTTTATCTTCAAAACACCACAAGAAATTACCTTTTCTTATCTTGTGTACCTTATGAAAGTATCATCATAGTAGTTTGATGTTAGTAAGTATCAGGACATACCAGTAAGGTGACCAACCATCTCAGTCTGCCTAGGTCTGTCCAGTTCTAAAACTGAAAGTTCCACATCCCAGGCAAATGGGGACACTAAGAACAGGCCACTCAACTCCATTATGGCCAGAGAAAAACTAAGAATTAAGATGGAGAAAATATACAGAACTCTAAGACAGACAAATGACTATCTGTTTCAACAGAAAGGAATTGTCCGGGTATGGCGGTGCACACCTTCAATCCCAGTACTTAGGAGTCTGAAACAGGAAGATGACGGGCTCGAGGCCAGACTCAGAAACTGAATGAGACCGTTTCAAAATAAAAAAATAGCCGGGCGTGGTGGCTCACGCTTGTAATCCCAGCATTCGGGAGGCTGAGACCGGAGGATCCGGGTTCGCGGCCAGCCTCAGCTACCTAGTGAGGCACTCCGCAACTTAGTGAGACTCGGTTTCAAAATAAAGAATGAAAAATAGGGCTGGGGGTATAGCTCGGAGGTAGAATGCCTCTGAGTTCCATCCCCAGTACCG
>PVLC010004677.1:0-82950 GCA_004027655.1 Graphiurus murinus | reverse complement strand
ATATACCTTCAATATAAGGACTTCAACTCCATTTCCCACTTATACATGTTAATTTATAGTTGTGATTTGAATATCTTAGGTGTAAAAAAAAGAGCTAGATAGAGTTGTAATAATATAACAGAGGTTATATATATTGTGTCCATTATAGTCAACATAGTTTACCAGTGGTCTTAGGATTTTTATTTTTTCTTTTTCATAATGAACATATGACTTGAGAATTTATCTTAAAGAACTTGTTTTCAAGAATTTCGTAGAAATTTCATATTCTTTCAAGGTATAGGAAACTGAGACATTTAAACAAATGTTTTGTAGTTGTGTTATGTTTTATAGTTGGGAACAAGTAATTTTTCTCAGGATTTTTTTTTCTGGATTAGAATTTTAAAATTTAATTATTGAAGCACTAGGAGCACAATATTAAAAATAAACTTAAAAATTAAGTAAAATAGTCACTGCCCATTTCCATTTCTCTGTACCCTTACTCTGCACCTTCAACTCATAGGTAAACATTTTCAACTGTTGCATTTTTCTTCTAGTATTTGTCCTTATATCATCACTAATATTTGCATCATTTCTTTATCAATACCAGATATTCTCTGTTACTGAAGATAAAGACTGAGTATACTTTCATTTGTTTCATGCTGACCACAGTCCTTCTAACATAGTATGGTCATATTTTCGGCTAAATCAGTATTCATTATAAATATTGCTCACTGCTGAGTAAGACAATGTACAAAAAATAATAATAATTTCCTTTTTTCATGTCATTTTTATTTTTCCTTTAGTTATCTCTTGCCTCTTTTCATTTATTTAGTTTCACGTGCATCGCTTTCCACAGTCTTCAGAAGAACTGATGAACCTTTCTCATTTGTATTTTCCTTTTGGTTATCCTGCTACAGCCTAGACTGTGTTAGCCTGATATAGGACTACACAAATGATTTGTGCGTGTCCTAATTTCTGAAACAAATGAATGCATCTTATTCAGTCAAAAGGTGTTTGCTGAAGTAATTGAAGATCTTACCATGAAAAGATCATCCTTAGTTATTCAGTGGGTCCCTGACTAATATACATATTTTTTATTCTTTTTTTTTTTTGCATACTGGGGATTGAACTCAGGGGCATTCTACCTCCAAGCTATACCCCCAGCCCTATTTTTCACTCTTTATTTTGAAACAGGGTCTCACTAAGTTGCGGAGTGCCTCACTAGGTAGCTGAGGCTGGCTGCAAACCCGGATCCTCTGGTCTCAGCCTCCCAAATGCTGGGATTACAAGCATGTGCCACCATGCCTGGCTTAGATGTTATTTTTAATTGATAGTAATTGTATGTATTTATGAAGTACAATATGATTTTCAATATATGTTTATAATGTGTAAAGTGATTAACATGTCCATAGCCTTGAACATTTATAATTTCTCTGTGTTAGAAACATTGAACATGTTCTCTAGTTGCTGTTTAAAATGCACAACTAATTGTTGTGAACCATAGTTACACTACTACTCTGTAGTTATTCCTACTATTCAGTTGTACTCGTGTATCTACTACCATCCTCTTTAGGTTTCTCTCTCCTTTCCCAGTCTCTCCTAACTGGTGTTCCCTACATCTATGAGATCAATTTTTTTAGCTTTCACATATGAGTGACAACATGTATTTGTCTTTATGTTCCTGACTTATTTCACTTAACTTAATGTCTTCCAGCTCATCCATGTTACTGTATATCATGGGATTTCATTTTTTTGTAATGAATAAATAATATTCCACTGTATATACATACTATATTTTCTTTATTCTCTCACCTGTGGATGGGATACTCCTTGGTTGATTTCATTTTGTGAATAGTGCTATAATTAATATGGCAGTGTAGACGGAGATATACCAGGTAGTGGAATTGCTTGATCACCTGGTAATTCTATTTGTAATTTTTGAGGGATCTCCATACCGTTTTCCCATAATTTACATTTCCATCAACAGTGTATGAGAATTCCCCTTTCTCCACATCCTCACCATCATTTTTTTTCTTTATGATAATAGCCATTCATAACAGGTGCAAGATGATAAATCATTGTAGTTTTGATTGGTATTTCCTTGGTAATTATGATGTTGAACATATTATATACTTTTGGCAATTTGTATATCTTCTTTTGAGAAATGTCTGTTCAGATAATTTGCCCGTTTTTAATCAGATTATTTAGGTTTTGTTTGCTGTAGAGTTTTTTAGATATTGTAGATTTTAATTTCTTGTCAGATGAGTAGCTTGCAAGTATTTTATCCCATTCTATGGGTTGTCTTTACTTTTTTGATTGTTTCAATGCTGTGCAGAAGATTTTCAGTTTGATATAATCCCATTGTCAATTTTTGCTTTTGGTATCTGCTATTCAGGTCATATCCAGAAAATCTTTGTCCAGACCATTGTCCTGAAGTATTTCCTCTGCTTTCTTCTTAATAATTTCATAGTTTTACATCTCAACATTTAAGTCTGATCTTTTTTGAGTGTATATATTGTAAACACGAGTTTAGTTTCATTGTTTTGCAAATGGACATATAGCTTTCCTGGCACAATTTATTGAAGAGACTATCCTTTTCCCAGTGTATGTTCTTACTGCTTCTATTGAAAATCAGTTGACTGTAGATAAATGTAGATATATTTCTGGGCTGTTTATTCTGTTCTATTTGCCTATGTGTCTTTTTTTTTTTTTTCATGCCAGATCTGTGCTATTTTGATTACCATAGATTTGTAATATGTTTTGAAGTCAGATATGATGCCTCCAGCTATTATTTTTTATTAGGATTGCTTTGACTTTTGGGGTCTTTTGTGGTTATATGCAAATTTTAGGAGTGTTATTTTTACTTCTGTGAAGAATGTCATTAGAATTTTGATAGAAATTGCATTCACTCTATAAATTGCTTTGCGTAGTATGGACATTTTAAGAATATTCTTCTAATTCATGAACATGGAATGTCTTTCCATTATTTGTCTTCTCATTTTCTTTCATTTGTGTTTTATGGTTTTTGTTGTAGAATTTGCATCATTAAATTTATTCCTGGGTATTGTATATTTTACTTAATCCTTGTAATTGTATTACTTTAATCAAAGTATTTTTAGTTTGGTCCTGCTGACTTGAAAAATTTTGTTACCTTAGATTTTTTTCATCTATTTCCTATTTTATTATACATGGTTATTTGTGAAGTACTTGGGAATTCATTTTTAAAAGCTTTCTTTATGAAAAAAAAATGGTGCAATCACTTTTTAAAGATTAGGTTTAGGGCCGGGTGTGGTGGCGAATGCTTGTAATCCCAGCATTCGGGAGGCTGAGACCGGAGGATCCGGGTTCGCGGCCAGCCTCAGCTACCTAGTGAGGCACTCCGCAACTTAGTGAGACTCGGTTTCAAAATAAAGAATAAAAAATAGGGCTGGGGGTATAGCTCGGGGGTAGAATGCCCCTGAGTTCAATCCCCAGTACCGCAAAAAAATAAAATAAAAAAGATTAGGTTTAGGGAAATAAATTTTTGGAAGACTTGTATTTTTAAAGATGTCAAACTGATAAATTTATATTCAGGTCACCAGTTAATATATTTTATTCCTGGAACTGAGCCTGGGTACTGCGAAATAAAACAAAAAGGTACTTGATCGACCCATTTCAGAAGCGGTAACAGCTAATACTTATGAATCAGAAAGCCTTCAATGAGAGTTTAGGGTACTTATTATTCTAAGTAATTTATCATCTATAAAATGAGTTCTTTGTTCAGTTATATTTTTAAGGTTTAGTATGTCTTTTTTTTTTTTTTTTTGGTAACAATTGTAGATCTGCTGCTTTTATCATGTTAGACCAGGTCATTTGTGTATAGAGGATGTACATAACTTTAATAAATGTCAACCTATTACACATTTGACATTCATAAATTTAATTATCTTGTATTTTTCTTTTCCTTTTAAAATTTTGTGGTATTGCTGTGCTTATTTGTAGGACTCAGTATCTACTTCTTGATGATGCTCATTATTTTCTTTCTTTACCATCATATAATGTCACAATACAATCTTGTTAAATTAATATTTGCTTATTCTATGTTATTTATATTTTTGTGAGAATAAGGCTATAATAAGGAGTACTGTTAATTTAAGTGAAAAGGCTTAAGCAAAGAATGATTTCTAGACCCAAAATAGAAATTTTGGGTAAAGGTTCAAAATTTGGTAATGATTTGATTCTATAGAATTAATCAGCCTACAAATATTTTATATAGAAACAAGAAGATAAATCCTTTGTAAAATTACTTAGTAAGTGTTCTGCTGTTCTGGGTAATGTTTATGAAATTAGAAAGAAAGGCTTAAAGTTGGAAAAATTGCTGTAAGTGAGATGTTCATGGGAAATGTGACTCTTGAGTAACATGTTTCAGAAAAATGTAAGAAACTTAGTTTTGTTTAAAATGCCATGAAGCAAACAAGATAAAAGGAAAAAAAGTACCATCTCTTTTTACATTCTAATACAATTAGAATTTTTTACATTCTTTATAAAGTTTTCTCTCAGTATCTATGGAGAATTGATTTTGGCACTCCTGTATATACCACAGTCCACAGATGCCCAAGTGCCTTATATAAAATATTATAATATAGCCTACTCATATCTTCCTGTATGCTTAAATATCGCTAGATTACTTATATTTCCTGACACAATGTAAATTATGCAAATAGTATTATATTGTTAGTGAATAATGACAAGAAAAATTCATACATGTACGACATAGACACAATTGTTTTTTTCAATATTTTTTGATCCATGGTTGATGGAACCCATAGTTACATAGGGTTGACTACATTTTCCGTTCTGTTTTCTTCTTCCATAGAGGTTGGAATGTAGGGCATTTGCTGGTGAACAGGGTTGAAAAAAATAGGATTGTGAGAAAGTAGGTTGAGATAAGATTTTAAGTCTCATACCTTCTGCTAAGGAATTTGAACTTAACAAATGAAAACAGCATGGACACAAAAGAGGAGGCAAAGGATGGTGAGGCCACTTGTGGTAGAAGCTGATGAGACCCTGTGTCTCAGCAGGGTCCCCAAATCTATAAGAACAGTTAGCCTCTTTACTAAGTTAGGGGAGGTGAATAGGGTATTTTAGAGTTTTCCCATGATTAAATTTGAAAGTTTCTAGATGTAGAAAATTATCATTTGTTGGAGAGCATGCCCTAATCCAGAACTTGTAATTGCTCCTCCTATGGATCAAATGAATGAAGCACCTCAGCAGCCACAGGGGCACACTGACCTTCGCCTTAATGTTTACCCTGAGGGACTGAAGAAAGATTAAGTGTTTAGGGCACTGTTTAAAGAAGCAAAAAAACTTACATTTTACTTAAGAAAGGTTTTTATTAAAAATATAAGCTTTAACTCTTAATGAATAATACCTTTCTTCCCTCATTCAGAACATATACCTATCCAGAGGGATTTGTTTTTTCAATATGTTAAAATAATCAGGATTTTCTTAATGAAGAGGCATTCATGATTTTCATTACCTTTCAAAGTTGGAATTATTCCTTTTGTTGTTTTCTTTAAAAGCTAATTAAACTCTTGTCAGATTTCATAAAATTTAATTCTAGTTCCATAAAGGTGAGACAGAAGCAATAATGATGTATTTTAAATCTGTGTCTCAAGGGAGAAAATATTGGCTGCTGTTAGGAAAACATTGGTTATTATGCTACTGTACTCTTGAATTATAGACTTTCTGCAAAGTTTTCATTTATCAGAAATCACCAATAGATCCATTTCAGGACTTGTTTTGTTACAATAAAACCACAATAATTTTGTCATAAGAGAAAATGCTAGCTAGTTTTCATAACTAAGTAATTTTCTAAGTGATTGCAGATCAACAAATTTCAATAAAAGTTCCCAGAAGAGATTTTGTATTATTTTTTTTCTGATTTTGTGATATGAGATGCTAAATGTCTAATGTAGAGGTAAACTAAGGTGCTCTGTTTTTCATATATTTCAAATAAATAATGACCTTGTAATTTCTTCATAGCTAGATATTTAGTGGTGGGAATGCTTTTGAAATATCTAGTTTTACTGGGCGTGGTGGTGCATGCTTGTAATCCTAGTACTTGGGAGGCTTAGACAGATACCACAGGTTCATAGCCAGCCTCAGCTACTTAGTGAGGCCCTCCACAACTTAGTGAAACCCTATTTCAAAATAAAGAATATGAAATAGGGCTGGAGGTATAGCTTGGAGGTAGAATGCCCCTGGGTTCAATCCCCAGCTCTAAAAAAAAAAAAACAAAACAACAAAAAAAGAAATACCTATTTTCTTTATCTTATAACTCAGACTATGGATTCCTGTGTGCTTTAAAACTATTCATTCCTCTGAGACCTCTTCGTCCTAAAGAAGGAAGCCTAGGAGTGGAAGGACTTCCTCACACAGGTCTCTAGGTGGTCCCCTCAGCACTTTTCAGGGCTAGTTTTCAAGCATTATTGGGGGTGTGGGAAGGCAGTCAAGAAGGAGGAGAAAGATATTGTCCTTAAATTGCCCCTGCTTGCAGGGCAACAGCGTTTTACTCTCACATAAAAGCTGCTCTCACTGGAATGTGTGGAATCCTAAATTTGTAAGTAATTCGGCTTAATGTTTGTTTACTAAAAACGTCTAAATAGATTAGAGTTTACACAAAAGGGAGACTCCAAGTTTGAATGAAAATGCACAGAATTGTACACATTATTGTTGATGGGAATGGTTTAAAGCCAGTTTCTCATTGTGTTCACTTTCTTTAAAGTATGCAGTTTGATTTTAATGTGGGGTAATCTCTGATCTGAATAGCAGTTGTAATCAGAGTGAACTTATGTTTGGCAATATGGTAACATGCAGCATTTTGACATGGGGGAAATAAGGGCATAAGTGAAGTATAAGAATTATTTATATGGAGCTGTTGTGGAAATCTTTAGTACTGTTATATTAAAATTAGTAGTGGCATCATGCATCCTTTGGCCCTATATGAGGAAATTTTGTTACTATATGAAGAAATGCTGCCAAAGTAGCTGCCTGTATAGGATTTTCATTGGAGAGATTGTGTCATTAAAAAAGAGGGGAGGTCTTATACCACATTTTTACCTAGTGCATTTAAAAAATCCTAAGCATATTTTATTATTTCTTGTTAAAACTCATCATTTTTGAGTATAGATAATTGAGAGCATCTATGGGAATGTATTATACATAGAAATACCAGGTTAGGGATTCAAGAACCAGACGGCCCAGGTTCAGAGCACCTGTAGTAGTAACAGGACTCTCCGCTTCAGAGGGGTGTTAGGGGAGCCACATGAGTTAATATACATAGAGTGCTTGGAAAGATGCTTTGCGCATAGTAAGTGCTGTGTAAATTCTTATAGTTACTTATATTGGATGTCATCAGGATATGATCCTTATACTTAGTGTTTATTATTTTTTCCTAATAAATAGTAGTCAAAGATCATTTCTGAGTTCAGAATCAGTTTTCAAAGAAACTTACTACTATTACTTATTTGTATTATTGGACAATCCAAGAGCTATCTAAAACAATATAATAAGAATTATGTTTAAATTTGTAAAATCCTCACTTCAGCTGTGTTGGATTTAGCAATGCATAATTCTTAGAAAATAGTAAAACTAGACTATGAGGAAGTAGGAATTTGTCTGCTTTCTCCTGTTCTTCATTTCAGGCTGTGATAATACAAGCTGTTGTACATACAGGAATTTACTTATCAAGACAGTGTGGTTTTTAAGTGGATGCTGTTATTTTGTTTGAATGTTCTCGTCTTTATGAATCGCATGTAGAACATCATTACAGCATTACAGATATCTTAAGTTGGTAATTCTGTGGAAACAATGCATATCTTCAGCAAGTAGGTGTAGCATCATATTTGATAGGTGTGATATTTAAAATACTGTTGCACCCATCAGGAGGCACATTGTCAGAAAATGCCCCGTATTAGTGATGCAAGTTCTTCCCTTGATCAGAGTGATAATAAATAAAAGTTTCCTTATTAAAGTTGTAATCCCCATTCCCAATGATTAGAAAACAGTTTCTGGGATGAATACTTTGTCAGGAGTAAGTATACCTTTCACTACCCGTCTTTTTTGTCTTTTAGCCTTAATTACTGATCCTTGCATAGGGCACTTAAGTCATTAATTGGAGTTTACAGAATGGTACTTTCCTCATTTCCTAACTTACTGGCTAACATTTGGGGGGGGGGTTAAAATTCCTAAAAATGGGAGTTGATGTTTCTTTTTTTCAGAGTAAGGAGTTAGTTTTAAAGTTACCTCTTAACCTGGCAAGTTAGCCTTCCTACCTTTCTTCTTTGTCCATGTTTTAAAAATATCACAGACATAGGAATTTTTATTCATCATTTTTTACAGCTAGTTATAATCATTGCATTTTTCTTAAACTCACAAATGTGACTGTGGGTACATATATAACCTGACCTGATGCCCTTTTGGCATGACCCCATTTTTCTTTGAGGGCATCCTTGGGTTCTGGGACAAGGTGTCCCACTTAAACCTGAAGTTAACCCTCTCTCCAAGGAGATCTGGTGGGAGCCATCCATTTATATTTAAATCTTCTGTGGAATTCAGTAGATATTGATAGTATGCAGATTCTACATTTAGGTACAATATAGTTTTGTTTACATATCATTTCATGGTTTAAAAAGCACTTTTACGTATGTTTTCTCATTTAAACTTTTTAACAAATTTGCAATATTAAGACATTGATATCTTTTCCAGATGAATTTGTCACTCTGCCAATTTATTTGTTTATAAATCTTGATTTTCATTTATATACTGTATAATAAAGTAACAAGGATATACTCTAAGAGATTAACTGACAGAATATATTCTAAATATTTGAAACTCTTTCTGATTTAGTGTGGAAATGTGTAGAGCTCATTTGTGTTGAAAGTGTCCGAGATGTTTCATTTGGCTTTTTAACCAGTTTAGTTGACTTTAACTCATTTACAATTCTTAAGAGGATATAAACAGTGAGGAAAATCACTGTCAAATTAATGCTTCCTAAAACTCATTTCTGTAGAACTAGATGTATGAATAGTGAGTTGGAATAGAAGTCATCAAGTAGAACCATTTTGAGTAGGGACATACATGTTCAGTACATGGTAAGACTAAGGGCAGAAAATGAAATTAAAGCAAAAGCAATGCATTAGCTGAGGAACAGTAAATAAATAAAGCACATTTATCAGAAGTAATAGACTTGAGTGCATGGAAAGATAGAACTAGGTTTTCTTAGAGAACTTTATACATTTAACATGTGCTTGGACTATAATTAAAGGTGATGTAATTTTGGAATCTTAATTTTTTTATTCTGTAGGATATTCTAATACGTGTTTTTCTAGTCTACTTGGATCTTATAAATTATCTCTCTGAACCTGGAAATCAGCCATGCATGGTGACGCACGCTTGTAATCCTAGTACTTGGGAGGCTGACACAGGAAGATTACAGGTTTGTGGCCAGCCTCAGCTGCTTAGGCCCTCTGCAACTTAGTGAGACCCTGTTTCAAAATAAAGAATAAAAAATAGGGCTGGGGGTATAGCTCAAAGGTAGAATGCCCCTGGGTTCCATCTCCAGTCCCCACCCCCCCAAAGTTAACAAAGCTGAAGCCTAAGCCGGGCATGGTGGCCCACGCTTGTAATCCTAGTACTTGGGAGGCTAGAACTGGAGGATCCAGGTTCGAGGCTAGCCTCAGCTACTTAGTGAGGCCCTGTTTCAAAATAATGAATAAAAACAATATGGCTGGGGGTGTAGTTAGGAGATATAATGCCCCTGGGTTCAATCCCCAGTTCTACAAAAAAAAAAAAAAAAAAGAAAAAAACAAAACTGAAGCCTAAGTGAATTAATGCTTTTGTCTGTCTGTCTGTCTGTTTCTCTCTCTCTCTCTCTCTCTCTCTCTCTCTCTCTCTCTCTCACACACACACACACACACACACACACACACACACACACACACACAAAACTGAAGCCCAAGTAAACTTAATGCCTGGAATGTTATACTGGATACAGTTAAACAAGTTTATGGAGGGATGGAAAAGGCAAAAATTAATCAAGACAATCAGGAATTGCTTATTAGGAGTTCTTTGAGAACCAGAAAAAAATGACTTTGTATTGATATAGGATTGTATAATCCTATATATTATGTTATTATATAACATAATAATATACTATATTACAATATAATCCCGATTTGTAGGTTCTTAATTGGAAACTTTGTACTTTCCAAAGGGAGAATTTTCAATCCTTTATGACCAGTGGGATATTAGAATATCTTGCATCTTTAAAAATTGTTTATATTCTTACTCAACTTATAAAGTTTAAGGGCTACAATTTACCTCTGTTGATTTCTACAAGAATATATATATATATTTTTTAATGTAAAGAGATTTCCACATATATCCTTCATTCCACAGAAGCATTTTCAAGTAGGTTTTAACAATTTCAGCTAGACTACTAATTATAGTTGTAAATAGCTTACTAAAAAATATTAGCAACAAAGGTAATCAGATGAATTTAACTAGTGCTAAGACCCTTTTTAAATTTAGGTGAAATTAAATTGAAAATCAAACAATCTTCTTAAGGAAAAGCAATGAAATCAACTTGCTGATTGCCAAATATAGGTTCTACTCCACTGTTCTTTTGTTTGTTTTTTAAGGGTTTCATACAATTTTCCACTTTCGAAATGAACCGAGGTTAAGCTCTTAATTATTTGGTGTTGGACTAATAAATAATTACAAACCTCTTTCTTGGTGCTCTTTTCAGTAGCTACCAGTGAATGTCGAAATGGAAGCTGATTAACATTTTTAATTGTTGTCTTCATCTTCATAATCAACACAGATAGTTTCTGTATGATGCAGATTAAATAATTTGTATAAAACCAGGTTGGGGGAGCTTTTGTTTCCTTGTATCATATGGTTTTCATTACAATTTTACATTTAATTACTTTTCAGTCCATGTAAGCACAAAGAAGTCATTTTATCTTGTAGATTGTTTTAGGTCATTGAATCAGTGCTGCCTTGCAGCAACACTGAAGGACTCTATAAGTTGATCAGTTTTGATTATCAGTCTTTACTTAAATGTTAACACTGTGCTATAGTTTAAATCTAAAATGTCTACCAAAGAGCACGTGTTAAAGGAGTGGTCCCCAGCCTGTGGTGCAGTTGGTAGGTGTTGGAACATTTATGAGGTGGAACTTAGTTGGAGGGAGTTAGTTCATTGGGTGTGTGGCCTTGAAGGGGATATTGAGACCTCAACCCCTCTCCTCTCACTCTCTTTGCCTCCCAGCTGCCATAAGGTGAACAGTTTCTTCCATTACTTGCTCCCACCATGCCCAAAAGCAATGAAGCCAGCTGACTATAGGCTGAAACCATGACTCCAAAATAAGCCTTTCCTCCTCATATATTATTTATTCTAGCTATTTTGTCACAGTAATGCAAAGCTGACTAATATACACAGCTTCCATCTAATGGTAGTAAGTATCTGTGCCTCACATATATAATATGGCTAACTCTAGCTTATAATTTATTTATACCCAGGTTAAGAAATCTTTAATTTCTTTCAATTCTTTGACCTCTAAAACATTCTGATTTGAAGTGTCAGAGTCAGTGGATTAACTGAGATTCAAATTCAGAAATCTTTTGGTTTTTATTACTATTATAAAAAGAATGCTTCAAATTGCTACTTCTGTGTTACAAATAAACCTAAAACCTGGTTGTTCTCCTGATGTCTTAACATTTAATGAGATCTACTCAGGGATCACCCTAAGCAAGCTTTTCCACTGAATGGCATATTTTGAATTGACCTCTGATTTTTTTCCTGGTTTTTTTTTTTAAATTTTTTATTAATCCTGTGTGTGCTCCAAGTTTTATACTCAGTGGTAGATTGTGTTTATGGATAAGATACAGTAAATTGAAACAAGTAAACCCAGTGTATAATACAGTTTTGCCCAAATTATGACTTCTTAAACACAGTCAGAAATTTTCTAAAATTTTAGTACTAGTTCTACTGTGTAGTTAATATGTTACAGTAGGTGGCAAAGTAATATGTTTTCTAATCATTGATTCAGTTTTAGAGTAGTGTAGTATTTACGAAAAGAACATGGGCTTTAGAGTCAATGGACCTGGGTTTGAATACTGACTCAGCTATTTATGAACTCTGGGCTTGAATGAATTACTTCACTTCTTTTAGTCTTCATTTCCTTACATAAGACGGGAATGATAATTGCCATCTGGCCAGGACTCTTAAGAGAATTAGAAATATGACTATTATCTAAAGTATCTGCCACATAATGACTTCATAGAATAATTCATGTTTGTGACCTTTGTTTTTATTGAATAAGTTAGAAAGTGAAGTGGAATCATTATGATTTAAAAAAAAATGTGTTTCTTGGGAGAAATTTTGAGGGGAAGACCTAAGAGGAAGCTTGGGAAACTTTGAGATTGTTAAATTATTTAAGTATTTTTTTTCTTTAGTTTTTTGCTGTCCTGTTTTCCTTTTTAAATTATTTTTTACTTATGCATATAGTATATGTTTTACATATGTAGATAGTAAATTTTGCCAAAAGAAAGCATACTATAACATAATGTTATTTTCTGCCTCATTCTGCTCACTCTGAATAGTTTTTACTACAGAGATAACTACTTCTTGATCTTTTATCTAGTGTTGGCATTTACACTTCTCTGTATTAATAACTAATGTGCATATAGTCATATATATTTGGAGTCACCAATTTGAGATATTATTTATTGACTCCCTGTTTTGGTAGGCAAAGTTTTAATTTTCGTACACAGTCTATTTCATACTCTCTCCTATCCTGTCAATATAGTTTACAATTATCTGTTAAACCAATATTCAATATTTATTATGCAAGCATTATTACCACTAAATGTTGTAATTTTCCACAGATATTTCTATTTGTTTTTTCTGAGGTTGTTTGAATTTTCATATTTAATTTCCTTAGTATATTTAGTTTCCCAAAATTAAGTTATTGAGTAAGGTAATACATCTATTATAATTATTTTCTCTGAGATATTCTTTCCTAGAACCCTCCATTTTCCTTTGTCTGGGTTGATTGGTCTCTTGGGTTGCTTCATAGTTGTCATTCTGAGATTTCAATTTCCTGTGATCTTTTGAGTTTCTGTTGGATTTATTTCCCTATCCTGGTTCTTATGTTTTCCTTTTTTCTCCATTTACTTCCACCTTTTTTTGAAATCACTCTCCAGCAGTTTTTGTTAAGTTAAAATGATAGTACCATGGCAGACAGCTTTCTAACACTGAGTTATCATTCTGGAGTTTCTCTTCACTCAGATCTAGACATTCCCTTGTCTTTCTTTTGTTGGATTTCCTCTTTTTTCCATCCAGTGTGGTTTTCTTTTTGGACTACTTCATCTGTTTGTGGAGGACATCCTCAGTAGTTTTCCTGAGAAAGACTGCATTGAAAGTAAACATTTGGGGACCTTCTATGTCTACAGATTACTCTGTTCAATACTAATGTGTCGTGAATATTATACTTTAAATTGGAAATAATTTTCTTTTGGCATTTTGAAAACACTTGTCTTATTTTTTTGCTTTTAGGGTTGCTATAAGGAAATCTGAATGTATTCTGATTACTGATCCTTTGTATTTATGTGGCTTTTTTGTTAACTTTTTGTATGCTTATGGTATATTCTTTTATTTTCCATTGTTGTGAAAGTTTACAATGGATGTCTGATGTTGCTATATTTCTGTTTTGTGTATTGGCATTCAAAAAGGCTCTTTTCAACCTGAAAATGTGTGTCCTTCATTTTGGAAAATTTTGTTGATCCTTTCATTAATTTCCTTCCATCCATCTATTTTTTCTCTTTTGTATAATAGCACTCCCATTATTTCTGTATTAAACTTCCTTAACTGGTCCTTCAGTTATCTTACTCTGTGTTTCTTTTTCTTTTCACTCTATTTTCTGAAGATTTCCTTACCTCTGTCTTATCATCCTTGTGTTGAGTTTTTTATTTCTGTCATTACATTTTTAATTTCAAGCTCTTTGCTATTATTTTAATGTTTAAAATAGCAAGTACTCTTTTTTTTTTTCTTCTTCTTCAGTACTGGGGATTGAACTCAGGGGCATTCTACCTCCAAGCTATACCCCCAGCCCTATTTTTTATTCTTTATTTTTTGAAGCAGGGTCTCCCGAAGTTGTGGAGTGCCTCACTAGGTAGCTGAAGCTGGCCTCGAGCCCGGATCTTCCAATCTCAGCCTTCCAAATGCTGGGATTACAAGCGTGCGCCACCATGCCCAGCTCGCAGCTACTCTTTTGGATACAATACATTTTCTTAAGCTTTTGAGGATATTAATGCTGTTTCTCCTTAAATTCTCTTCTTTTTAAATTGTTTTTCCTACAAGTTGCTTTTCTATTTTTGTCATTGTGTTGCTTTCTGTCTTCTTAACCGCAATCCTTAGTTGTTTGTTCATGGTTAGAACCATTAGTCTTAAAAGGGGAGTTGGAAACTCTGGGCATATGAATATTGTTTACCTTAAGCTTCATGGTAAGGTCCCATGGGTGGGCGTTTTATTAGAGACTGATCAGATTTTTGCAGACTACTCCTGCTCTTTATCTGAAGGGAAATGATCTGCTTGCCAGCCTTCTTAGAGCCTAGTGTCAAAAGAGAGCTGGGATTCAGTATTTGGGGTGTGTGCATGATTTAATCCCATTTTCAGTACTGTTCCTATTCCTTTACCTGTGCTAGCCCATCACCTCTCCAGAGGTAAAACCTGTGGTCTACTGCCAGGCTAGTATGCCTGGAACCTAGAGACCAGATTGTTTCTCAAAACACAGCTTCCACTCAGTTCTCTTTTCTTTTGATCTCTCCACTCCAACCCTCACTTCCAGAAGTACCTGCGACTGCCAGTACTCATGGCAGATTCTGCAGTGTAAATAGGGTTGATTGTCACATTTTTAGTCTTAAGATTGACTTTTCTTAGTTCTTAAATTTCTTCTAATCCACCTACTCAGCCCTCTCTTTTTGGGCAGGGGACAGGGGAGCAGAGGGATTCTGGGGATGGAACCCAGGGCTTCTCATATGCTAGGCAAGTGTTCTACCACTGAGTTATACCCCAGTCATGCTTCACCTTTAGAAATTGTTTTGCTGCTATCTCTTCTGATCTTGTCCTTGTGATTTCTATCTTTAAAACAAGCCATTCTTCTGTAGTTTTATTGAGTATTTCATTTCAATAAGACTGCTTCTTTATGTTCAAACTGCCAGCTCAAAATAGGCCCTCTGCTTCTTTTTCTTGCTACATATTTCTTTAGCAAATGTAGGCATTAAAAATTAAAGGGTCGTTCTGTTGCCTTTACAACATTTTTTTTTCTATAGCTGCCATGTTGACAGATGTTATATAGAATATCTGTTTTTAAAATATGATAACCCACACTTGTTTGTGCTAAATTTTCTATTGTCTGGTTTTTCTCCAAATTGTTGCTCCACCATTTAGAAACTTCACTGCAATGATAAGGTTGAATGATGTGTATATTTAAGGCATACAGAGCTTCTTAATACTGATTTCCAGAATATCTATTGGATTTTCTAAAATCTTTCCCTTTTGACCATAAAGTGTACTTGGTCTTATAGCAGTGAATGAAAACTGTTGCTAAGAAATACTAGTCCTTTTATAGATGGTTGGTTCTTAGGCTTTAGTATGTAGCAGAATCACTGGATAGCTTATAAAAACAGATCTCTGAGCCCCTCCCCCTAGAGTTTCTGATTCAGTAGGTCTGGAATGAGACTGAAGATTTTTGCATTTCTAACAAGTTTTCAAGTGATGTGGATACTGAATACTGTTGGCCTGGGGATCACAATTTAAGACTCACAGATACATACTATATTAATTGCTTCTAAAGCAAAAAAATCACTAACCACCCTACAAAGCCCAACTTTGAACAACTAAGTTATTTCAAGTTGAATAATTGAGAGAAACTTTGAACTACTTTATGTTTACAGTGATTGTCTTTTGAGACAAACTAATGAGATACTAGACTTGCCATTTTAATTAATCCTTTCCTTTGATCTACTATTGTTTGCTTCTTTCTGATGTCTGTTTAAAAGCTATTTTCTGCATCCTTCCCTTTCTCATTCCTTCTTATGCTTGCTACAGCTTTTCTGGTGCTACCTAGACCAACTAGGGTTGGCTGTGATGTGTAGCCCTCTCAGAAATACTGCATTGAGGTCAGGGGGAGGGATCTGCCTCCTTTGAGTTGGTAACATGTTGATAGCATGTTGGGTATTGTTGTCTAGACTTGGAGGCTGAATATTGAGATTGGGCATGTTTGTATGTAAACATGGAAGGACAAGTCTTTGCTAGGTAGTAATTTGAGATATGACTATGTGTTCTTTTAGAATTTAATTGAAAACTTTAAATTATTAATCTGATAAGAGAGGTCTTATAATTGTTAGTTCTAAGTGAAAATCTGTTCATTGGAAACAGTTTTTTTTTTTTGAGGTGAGGAGATTGGCAAAGAAAACTTGGGTTAAATAATAGAAAATGGCCTCTTACCCACTGAGGTAGCTTAATCAAATAGAAACAGGATTGCAGTTTTAGGAATATAGTTTTGGTATTGTGAAAATAAGAGATGGGCAGGTGTTAACATACTCTATAGGGACTCAGAGTTCTAAATTACCTTCATACTTTATTCTATCGGTGTGGCAAGCGAAGTATTAGTACTGTTTTATTATAGGTTTTTAAATAGCACATTTTTTGTTGTTGTTGTTTCTTTATGTTGGTTAAATGATAGTACAAAGTATGCTGACATTTAACATACTAAATCAATTCCGAACTCTTTACTGAAGTGTATATGCTATCCAGTCTTCAGGCTATATTCAGGCACACTCTTGTTGATTTTTTGATCCCAAGAATCTAGGACTGAGCCAATAGGATGTTTTTTCATGTTTGTAGTAGTGTCCAATTTTAAAAAAATGTAATGAGTGTTTTAGGGTTATATTTTCTAAAATAAAGGGAAGCTTCAGCAGCAGTAGGTATGTAATCTCTTGCAACCTAGCAAATGTCTTTAATACATATAAATTTTTTAAGTAAATGTCATTTATACTTAATATTTAGATATTTATAGTCTGTTAGCTCTGTGAAGAAAGACTTTGTTCTGTTCATCACTGTATTTCTGGCACTTAGAACAGTGCTTGATACACAATTCTCATTAAGTATTTGTGGAAAGAAGGAAAAACCTTACAGCTTAGAGCTGCCCATTCTGTATTACTAATTAATACCACAAGGTGGCACCGTTGTACCATGAGACAAAAGCCTGTGATTCCTAGGCTTTCATTATGCATAAAACGCTGTGACTGAATAAAATGAACCGACTCATATTATGTTTATTGTCTGCTTAAGTTATTTATAATATTAGTATGTGATTACTCTTTCACTACATGATTGGGTCATGTAGTGAGATCATAACCTAAATAATATTTGCTTCAGATTTTTTAAATGTTAAATGAGATAGCATCTATAAAATGTAGCACAGTATCAAGATTAGATCTTTTTTTGTCTCCTTTAATTTATTTTGGGCCAAAAACCATTATTAAATTCTTATTTGTATTGAAATAATTTGCCAGGAAGTTTATAATAAATTGCCATTAGAAGTTAAATAATATTGTAAGTTTGTTTGGGCTGTAAAAAGGTTTTGAAAATTGATTTCAAATCTAAATTTTACAATATTTTCTCCCACTCCAAAAAATTACTTTGATTTCATGTTTATAGGGTTGCTAAAATATTTTATTAATGTATTGTTTATTATGCATTTGTACATATATGACCTTAATGTATAAGTAAAGTCAATTTATAAGTTGTTTTGGTTTTACCTCTGTTGTAGAACTAAGTATTGGAAAGTTTGTTCTATATCTTGGACTTTTAAATTTACTTATGATTAAATTGACTTCTGAATATTTTGATTCTGTAATTTTCCTCAGACTGAAGTGAAATCAGAAGAAGGCCCTGGTTGGACAATTCTACGTGATGATTTCATGATGGGAGCCTCTATGAAAGACTGGGACAAAGAAAGTGATGGGACAGATAATGGCAGACCAGGATCTGCGAGTGACTCTGACACATAAAGTAATATAGGGAGAATTTGCATTTTATTTTTTTCTAGAAAAATACTTCAGCCTCTGACAGGGATTATAAAGATACCATTTTGGGAAAAAATGAAAAGAATTTTACCAGCTTCAATGTTCCACCTTTTCATGTAAACTTTGTTAAAATTATATTTTCAACTCCTATAAAGAATTTTTTTGTCTTCAAAACATTTGTAAAAAAGAAATATTTCTACTTAGCCAGCAAGTTGCATATTTTGCGAGGATCATTACATGTATACATAGAGTGATCATATCTATCAATGTATTTTAGTATCACCATTGTTTTAAAATGTAATATCAATTCATAATCAAAATGAACTAACTCTTTGAAGTTACTATTTCTCTACCTTACAACTCATAGATCTATATATCTGTAGTTTGGGGGAATATTTGATGTCATTTTATTTTGGTAAGCTATTAAGAAAAATATATGTAGGGAAAATTTAAGCTGTAATATTTCTGATTTGGGGGTGTTGGCTTTAATTTTAGATGAGCTGGCAAATGTAGTTTAAGAAGCAACAGATTTCTACTTTTATATTACCTCCTTTTATATAATAATATAATGACCTTAATTTATTTTAAATGTTAGGTTATTTTTGCATGAGCGCATGAGAGAGTTACTGAGGTGGAAATTCTCATATTTACTCAAAGGGACAAAATTTATTAGGAAGCATATATGACATGTTTTAGTCTCTCTTTCTTTTTGCCTTGGGCAATTTAGTTAGTTTAAATCTTTTATGAACTATCCAACCAGTGATGAAGAGATAAAATCAGAAAAAAAAATCTGCATCAAATATTGCATCTGATTTGAGACTTCCATATTGTTGCCTTAAAAGTTATTCAATTTAATGACATTTAGTATTTAGTTGTTAAACAAAAAGAAATGAGAAAGTAAGACTGTTTGATATCATTCCAAAATTTCTGTGAAACTTGACCAAAGATCTAAAGTGTGTAAGGGGATTATTTAATAAATGTGATCTGTTCCTTTTTGAAAAGAATTATCTCTTTTCCCATCTTTCTGTAGTAAACATAATTCCCTGCTATCACCCAACTGTACCTACTTGCATCTTTGTTATATATGGAAGGATAATCCTACCCCCAAAACAATGCACTAGCGCATATTTGCAAACCCATTTGACTGTTACAAATGTTACATAACTAAAGTTAAAGTAGACTATGGCCTGGTATTGTTATCATAAAGGAAAATATGTAAGCAAGATATTAAATGATTAAAATAGCAGTGTATTTTTGTATTTATCTCAATTTTTGAACTTTAGTCTTATTGAATTATAGAGCTGCCATTTTAACATAAATAAATGTAAATAAATGTTCCTCAGTAGTAATACAGGAATGCTCAATATCCTGAAGTATCTTAATACAGATTAATATTTCAGTATAACCCAACACATAAAATGTGCATTACCTAAAAACTTTTCTTCCCAGAACTATAGATATACTTTATTATCTTTTATTAATCTGTTTCTGGGTCACATTAAAGTTTTACAAAAAATTTTCTGAGTAGCATATTCAGGTGATAAAAATGGGTAAATAACTACTTGTTTACTAAAAAACTTGTTTTGAGGCATACATTTTATAATCCTTCATTTAATTTAGTAATACTGATGAATGTTTTCAAATTGAAAGTATGGAAGAAAATACGCGACCAATTTTCTTTTCAATTCCAAAATAAATTTGAGTTACCACTACAAGGGGGAGAAAAGCATTACTTGTGTTAGAAGCTTATGAAATAATTTTTGTCATCTAGATGGGATATCTTCTTTAAACAAAAAAACCACTGTGTATAAATATGAATCTAAAGAGGACTGTTAGTTTAGAAGCTAAGTATGTAACTTTAGATGAGTGGGGGTTTTTTTTTGTTGTTGTTGTTCTACTGGGAATTGAACCCAGGGCTGCTCCACTGCTGAGTTACACTTCCAGCCCTTTTTAAATTTTTTATTTTGAGACAAGGTCTTGCTAAGTTGTTCAAACTGGCCTTAAACTTGTTAATCCTTCTGCCTCAGCTTCCTGAGTAGCTGGTAGTTGAATGTTTTACGTAGTCTATTTCTGTCACCTCTTCCCCAAATATTTTCTTTTATTATAATTTTTAGTACTGGAGATTGAACCCAAGGGCATTCTACCTCTGAGGTATACCCCCAGCTCATTTTATTTTTTATTTTGAAACAAGGTTTTCATAAATTGCTGGGGCTGACCTTGAACCTGCAATCCATCTGTCTCAGCCTCCCAAGTACTGGAGTACTGGGATTACAGGCATGTACCACCTGGCTAAACACTGAAATTTGAAAGTTAAAGGTAATACCTATATAGGACTGAAAATAAGTTGGAATTTTTTTTTTTTTTTTTTTTTTTATGGTGGTACTGGGATTGAACCTAGGGGCATTCTACCTCTGAGCTACAACCCCAACCATATTTATGTATGTATATATGTACATACATACATATATACATTGAACCCAGGGACATTCTACCTCTGAGCTATACCCCCAGTCCTATTTTTTATTTTGAAGCAGGGTCTTACTAAGTTGTCGAGGACCTTGCTAAGTTGCTGAGGCTAGCCTTGAACCTATGATTCACCATCTCTACCTCCCAAGTACTGTGATTATAGGTGTGTGCCACCAAGTCCAGCTTGGAATCATCATATAGTTTAGCACTTCTGCATGGAATTGGAGTATTGACATTATTTTCAGCATACCTAGAATTATTTATTTTGTAATAATTATTTAACTGATTCGTATATCTTTGAAATCTTTGGATGGAATCATTCAGAGGCTTACCTTCAGTACTTGGAGCCTACAATGACTCATTGGGAGATTCTTGGAAGGTTTATTTGAGGGCAAGTCCAAGTTCTTTAAAATATTTTTGTTTCTTTTAAACTAGATAAATGAAGAAAGGATTTTTATTTTGGTCAACGTCTTAGGGTTTTTTATTGTATTTTATTTTTATTTTTTTTGCAATACTAGGAATTATACCCAGGAGTGTTCTACTTCCAAGCTATATTACCCATTCTTGTTTAATTTTTTATTTTGAAACAGAGTCTCACTAAGTTGCTGAGGTTGGCTTCAAACTTATAATCTTCCTGTCTCAGTCTCCCAAGTACTGGGATGACAGGCATGCATCACCACACCTGGCTTTTAAAGTATTTGGATTACAATTTCCAGATGACTAAAGATGTCATAGTAAAACACAATAGCAAAGAAAACATAAGATTTAATTGTGAACAAAAACATAGATAAACTAAAAACATGAATTGTATTGCCAGTTAAAGGAATTATAAGGTCTAAGAAAATAGATAAAATAGAATCTTCAAGGAGCATAAATATTTCTATAGAAATATAGTATATCAAATAAGTAAGATGGTACTTTCATACCCGTTGGATAATATTTTCCCTCCTTACGTACATTTTATTTATTTTTTTTAAATTTTTTTGTGTGTGTTTGGTACTGGGGATTGAACTTGGGCATTCTACCTCTGAGCTCACCCACCCCCCAGTCCTTTTTTTTATACTTTATTTTGAAACAGGGTCTCACTAAGTTGCAGAGGGCCTCAGTAAGTAGCTGAGGCTGGCTGTGAACACGGATCCTCCTGTTTCAGCCTCTCAAGTACTGAGATTACAAGCATGTGCCACCACGCCTGGCCTCTTAACATGCATTTTTTTTTAACTATAGATTTTTATGAAATCTGTGCAAAGAGTCATATGAACTGGGAAAGTTTCTTTTTTTTTTCTTCAGAATCTTTTGATGATTACAGAGTACCATTATGCTTAGTATATTGATATGTGTGCCATATGAATTTCACTTTTAAAACATTTAAAACTTTAGTAATTACATCTTCGCATTTGTAATTATGTATATATATATTGTTTTTGTATTTTGTAGTACTAGAAATTAAACCCCAAGGATTTATGTGTGCTAGGTCAGTGCTATATCACTGAGCTATACTCCCAGTCCTTTTTATTTTTATTTTGGGATAGGGTTTCTCTAAGTTGCCTAGGCTGGCTTTGAACTTGAATCCTCCTACCTCAGCTTCCTGAGTAGCTGGGATTACAGGCATTTGCCACCACAGCTGACTAAGTTTTAAGTGGTGGCATCTCTATATTGCCCAGGTTGCCTTCAAACTCCTGGACTCGGACTGGACTCTCCTGCTTTAGCCTTCCTGGTAACTGAAACTACAGGTGCATGTACCTGACAATATTTTTAATTCCTTAAGGAATTATACTTGTGTGGTTATAAATAGCAAATAGTGCATTTTTAACCTAGATAGAAAGTAATTTTAGCTGCCATTATTTCTGCCTTAATGTCTTAATAGAATTTGAAAATTAAGCCAAACATTTAAAGAATATCCATTGAACACCCATTCTAGGAACTGTACTAGAATTAAAGTATTTTATTTATGGCAAAATACAGTATTCTTGTTTAAAGACAAACTAGTTGAGTCTTCTGTTCTTTATTACATTCTGGCAGTAATTTAATTTATTTGAATAGTGTGGCAATTTAGTTAAACAGGAATAACTTGAAATAAATCAGCTATCTACTAGGACTTAATGCTTTGTTAAAGATAACCATTTAAATAATTCCATTATAATGGAATTTAGGTTCCATCTTCATAAGATACTAGAATATATTATGAAGCTTATTTAGAACTGTGAATATTATAATTTGTTGGTTCTCTCTGTATGTTAGCTTTGCTTTTGTTTGGGAATACTTTTCTAGTTGAGAGAAGCAGAATTCACTCTGTTCTTTTCTAATTCATCTATTAGGATCAAAATGATTGATATTTGTCTCTGCTCTGTATGTCAGCACCAGGTATAGAGACTGGTAAGCACTGTAGATATTATGAGCACAAAAGACTATTTGAGGTGAACTGGCAGTAAGAACAAATTTTGGAAACAGGAGAGAGAACTGCTTCATGTCTACAAAAAACTCTCTCATTCCTTACCCAAGAAAACAGGAGTCTGAATTTTGTCCAGCAGGGTAGATGAGTCTTACTGACTACTGCAGCAGAGGTAGGCCCAGTAAATTTTTTCACTAAGTGGGATTTTTCTGAGAATTGATTTAAAAATATTAATCAAGGGGACTTATGAACAGATTAAGGAGGAGAATGGTATTTGAGGTAGGCAGTAAGGCATTTAGAACTGTGACTGTTGTTTTAACAAAATGCTGAGTTCTCATGAATCTAATGGGAATTCTATACATGGAAGATATGTTCTAACCATACTTAAATAATTTTAGATTCCTTTTAAAGAGTATTTTCTAGCCTAAAGAACCACATTAATATTTTTCATCTAGTCTACTACACATAACTCAAGGAGTTAGGGTTTAAGACTTTTATCCAGATGTGTGGTGAGCCGTTTTTATTTTATTGTGCTTTTTTAAGTATATCAGTTCCAGCATTGCTCACTTCCCTTCTTCCCCTCCATAGCAGAAATGCGTATTCAGTTTTCTGTTAAGTGCTCTTTGATTTTCAACTGAGTAAGGTGAGTAAGGTAAATAAGGATGTATATTGGAGGATTGGGCATAATTCCTTATAATTTTAGTTTCTAAAGCAGTGCTGTGCAGTAGTACTCTGTGTTGATGGAAATATTTTATGTCTGTACTGTCCAATAGAGTAGTCACTAGTACAAGTGGCTGGTGAGGATTTCACATGTAGCTGGTGATATGGAGGAAGTGAATCTTTAATTTTACTTAAATACGTTAAATTTTAAAAGCCACATTGGCTAATAGGTCTGTTCCAACTATTAAGAGAAAGTTACATAGCATATATTAGTTTGACAAAGTGACTGAATTTTGAAATTATAAATCCATCTTGAGTTTTTTCATTAACTATTAGATATATTTATTAATAATATACAAATATTGATTTGATTTTATTGATAGAATTAATCACTTTTTTACTGTGTTTTGGAAAAGTTATAAATTGCTTTATAATTAAACTATATCTTGGGATAACATCCTTAATGTTAGGCTACTTTTAATAAATAACATCTGATTTCTAGCATTGCCCTCTAAAGTTTCATAATATACCAAACTTCAAATCTTACTGCTGTACTCCAAAAGAACAGGTTTATGAGGCACTGAAAAGGATATATCGTGCACTGCTGGAGCAATAGATGCCAGACACCATTTATGTTGTGAATTCCCATGTTGAGGACTTCTGTCTATCTGGATGCCCATTTATTTAGGAGGTTTCCTGAGGAAGTGCCTTTAGCTGGAGGACCCTATAGTTGTCTCAAGAGTTCCATTCTATTTTAGTACACACTCCATATACTGCTGAAGCAAATGTAGGTTGCAGATTGGGGGATGGGGAATAGAAAACAAAGAGCACAGCTAGTTTAAAATGATGAGGTGTTAACCACATTTGTATAAATAACAGTTTCTCTAACCCCTGAATCATTATCCTGCATTTTTAATGCAATCTGTTCATAAACATCAAAAGGAGAACACCAAATTTGTATGGGGTCAGGACCAACTGGGGCTCTGAATGGAGAGACAGCTGAGGGCTGTGTGCATGTGTGTGGGTGGCCTTGCAGCTGTTGATTCACCCTCTGGCTACTAGACAGTTGCTTCTTTGCGCCTGCAGAATCAGGCTTCAATCTTAGGTAAAAATGTATCTACCCTCCCTTGGGAAGGACATAAACAATGGGTTGACATCAACTCTGAAAACATCAGGGAAGCAGCCAGACACAGCAGTTGCCCTAAAATACTGAGTACTACCAAGCATAACATCGGGGCTGTTTCTACACAATAATAATATTTGTCTTTGTACAATAACACTGGGTTCTCTTAACTGTATTATAAATATAAAAGCTCATAGTCTAAAAAGTTCAATGTGATGTTACCCTTCTCTACAAATGGGAGCAATGCTAGAAATAACTAGATCGCATGAAACATGACTGCCATGTCTTAGTCCTTAGGATTCTCAGATATACTCCTTAACAATAAGTGAAATTATGTTTACATTGCTAATTTTAAGCAGTATTCATTGTTACATAAGAGCAAAATTTTGAAAACAGAATTAAGCTTGGACCCTTATTAGCTATGTGTCCTGCCATAAATCTCTGAAACTTTTTGTAGCTATCATGTAAATTAGGTATAATAATATATGGTTCCTGTTGTAAGGATTAAAATAATATATGCACAGTACCTGTCTAGCACAGTGCCTGATATATAGTAGAGCTTCAAGAGGTGTTCTCTATTATATAGATATTTGGAAGATTAGGTGCCATGCCTATAGACTTGTCATTCATTTGTCATCTACATAATTGTAAAGGCTGCTCTTCTAAAGGGATCCCCACAAAAATTTCAAGTTCAACAAATAGTAAATATTTACTTAGGTCTAGTAGTTCTACTTCTAGAAACTCTCTTCAGGAAAAGATCTGATTATAGAAAATGCTGTGTGAAATTTTAACTTCCAAGTTAAGTGATTATAGAACATTTACATAAATTATGCAACTTCTGCTTTTCTGCTGCTATTTAAAATGATCACTTTGGAAACTGATGAAAACACACATGTCAATTATATGTTAACATTAAATATAAACATGGTGATGGAAGTAAAATTTAAATGTATTAGATGAATATAAAAATATAATAATTTTTTTGGGGGGGAATATAGTTTTGAGCCAAGTGTAGTGGTGCACACCTGTAATCCCAGCTACTGGGGTGTCTGAGGCAGAAGGATTACAAGTTCAAGGCCAGCCTGGGCAACTTAGACCATGTCTCCAAATAAAAGATAAAAAGTGTTAGGGATATAGCTCAGTGGTAGAACACCCCTGGGTTCCACCCTAAGCACACCTCAACCCACTCACACACATACACATACACGTATGATTTTGATAGCCTGAGAAGACAAGTCTCACACTGAGTAAAGTAATTCTGACATTTAATAAGATACTAAAACATGCCTTTTGCCTACTTTGCTCTAGAATCCAAATTAAATAATGTTTGTAGAGCACTCCTAAGGTCAAGGAGAGAGCTGATTAGGTGACTATGAAAAGTCCTATTTGCTAGAATACTATTTTGTTGTTTAAAGTTTACTAATTACCCTGCAAGGGACATTGGAGATAAAAGTATGATTCCCCTCTCATTCTGTTTACCTGTTTCTATATGTCTCTTGATTAATAAAAACTTATTTTTAAGTAGGAACTTCTGTTTTCTTGTAGTCTAACTTTATCTGCGTGTTCACTTGCAATTTCAGTTGACCATGGACAACCATGATCTGAAAATATGAGAATTTCAGAAATAATTTATACTTTGTAAGTAGCATGTCATTCTGAGTAGTGTGATAAAAATCTGCACTGTCTCGCCTGGGGCATGAATCATCCCTTCATCTACCAAGTTCATACTTCATTCAATATAAGCACTACTCATCCTTATATTCAAGTAGCCCTTATGTTATTTAATAGTAGTCCTGAAGTGCAAGAGTAGTGATGCTGGCAATTTGGGTATGCCAACAAGAAAAGCTGGAAAGTGTTTCCTTTAAATGTAAAGGTGAAAGTTCTTGACAATAAGGCAAACAAAAAACACTAAGTTTGCTAAGATCTATAGTACAATATAATATTTTTAAGGAGATTCTAGTCATATAACTTTTTATAGTACATTATTGTCCTATATTATTGCTAATCTTCTATTGTGCCATATTTATAAATTAAACATGGGTAGCTATTAATAGAAATAAACATAGTATATGTAGAGAGGAGTTGGTACTATCCACAATTTCAGTCATTCACAGGGTAGTCTTGAAACATCCCCTGCAGATAAGAGAATATTGTATTTTAGAAATGTTGCAGTTTGTTTTTAACCATCTGATTTTGCATAGTCTCAGCAGTCACTCAAGTAAAAGAACAGAACAAGTAAGAATAAGAGCAAACATCTACACAACATTTATTGTTTGCCAGGTAACTATGCAAGGGTTTTCTAATGCCCTTACTTCAATCTTCTGCATAACCCGATGAGGTAGGATGATATTGTCCCCATTATACAGATGAGCGGACAAACAATAGGTTAAATAACTTCCCCAAGGTCACACAGCTGCTATACACAGCAGTGATGCCTCACATTTTATGTCTTATTTAATGTCTTACAGTGAATGAAATTGTAGAAATTGAACTCTGCTCTGGAAAAATAAATACATTCTATTTTGGGGCCTGATTTAAGTTTGGCATGCACCTATGGCCGGTAGATGACAGGAGTAGACATCATGTAATGAAAAGTGAAAATTTTCCTGGCAGTGCAGTTAGAAGTTAACATATCACCCCAAGGTTTATTTCTATTGCTGTCAGTTTATTATACCATGTGGTATTGGAAACTTTACTATAGGTCTTTCCTGAGCATGTCTGATAATTAAAACTTAACATTTCAATTATCTGGATGCTGCAGAAATAGAATTACTGGTACCCCAGGAGTGGAGTGCCAACAGTTTTGTCTATTGGAAATTTACTTTGTATTGCTGTTGCTTTTTTCAGTACTAAGGTACAATATATTGCCTATGTCCTGGTGTTTGTTAATGACATTAGAGGACTGATAAAGATGTAAATGGCAGACTTTTTTGCTATTAAGAATTTAGTATCCAAATTATGCTTCATAAATTAGAACTATAGCTTAGAATGTTATTACCTAAGAGATAACAGGTATCTAAAACTTTATAATTAGGGATGTCCCATTCCTATTAATCTACAATGTTTTCTAAAAATCATGCTTTAAAATATTTATATGAAATAATTTTTATTTTATAAGCACTAACAATTCAGTAGAAAATATTTTTGAGATGGAAGTGTTTAGTATATTAGTTTTAAAAAAGAGTTTACAGCAGAAATGTAATATGTGATTGTTTAATAAGTTGTGATGAAAATTCTCAGTAAATCAAAAATATTGGTGTTCTTGAAATAGTTGTAGGACATACCACTCTCCTCTAGATGGCATGGTTTAGGCTGTCATCAAGTCAACTAAATGATACATTTTTTTTTCACTAACAAGTGAGTTACTAGTTTCTAAACAGAATAATTGTAGCATTAACTTAAAAAAAAATGTTAGAATTGATTCGATAGCCAAATTGACCTTGTAATGGTCTCTTCTTTCATGACCTTAATTTAAAATAATAAGAGAAAGACTTCTTAAAGAAACAAATACAAAATCCAAATCATTTTTGTGTATTGCTGAAGTCACTTCAGGTCACAGTGATACATCTATCTTTTGATTTATTCCTTTAGTTTATGGTAAATAGCCTGCCATTTGATAGGAACTGTAAAGATATATTCATACTCAAATGGCCATAAATAGATAACTGAAATAATATAAAACAAACTCACAAATGTTAGGAATCTTGATCACACACAAAAAAATCTTCATATTAACCAAAATGCAATGCTCTCAATTATATGAAGTCAACTTCTCAGATGCCCTAGTTTTGTGCAGTTACTCGTTATTAAACAGGAAAGATAACGTGTAAAGGTCAGTATTATGTGATCTGTCAGCACATACTATTTTCTCTACTGGCACTAAAATGTGAAGGGGCAGGACTCTTTACCTTTGAGATTTTTCAGCTATTGCTCATTTCCCAAAATTTAAAAATGAATTTCTTGGACTTTCTGCAGGATACATGAAATGCATATTAATTCCCAATCATTATATTTAGTCTTTTCTTCCTGCAATGGGAGATTAGCTTTAATGGTACTCAAAACAATCTTGACCAAGGACTACTTGGAGGCTTCATTTTTGTGATAATGCAGGTTTATATTGATGTTAAACTTGTAGGATTATTGATGTTAAAAAGTTAACATTTTCAAAGTAACTAGGATAAGATTTTTAGTGTGTGCTGAATATTGTGAAGAAAAAAAAATTGGAAATATAAAAACTATAATCACCACTGTAACCAAAAAAAGGTTAAAGTCCAGCTATTCTTACATACACAGATTTTAAAATGGCTTTATCTTAAAGAGTGACTCTCTGACAGTCCTGTTTTATCCACGTGGGTTGACCTGTATACGAAAGCATCCTCTTCACTCTCACAAGTGCTTGGGCTTGTGTAATAAAGTACATGGTCACCCTAGTTATAAGATATTTGAGTCTTAAAGCTTTCAGGCTTTCTTTTCTAAAACTTGAAATAATCATTAGAGTTGGTGGTCAAGTGTCAAGTTTTACAAATCAAAACCGTCCATAGATCTGTGCTTTAAAAAATATGCTTATTTGCTAGTTTTTTCTTCTATCTTAAAAATTGCATTAAGGTCTCTTTTTTGTGCAATTACCATTGCCCCTTGTTTTTTGCTTTCATTTTTAATTGCAGACTAAGGCTGCAGAAAGGCAAAGTGAGTTGGAATATGGATTGGTAACTCTGCTAGTGGAAATTTGCACAATTGGAATTTTACACAATATATGAAGCCCACTGTGAATGTGACAAATTCACCTAAAGATCATGTTTCTTTAAAAATATTTCCATTTGTGTTATGTTATTCTCAATTATGACAACATAATCATTTTTCTATCATTTTACTTGCTATCATTTACTTGTTTCTTTTTCTTTGTTATCTTTTATTTTTATTTTTACTTGGCTGAAAAATGCTTCTCTCTCTCTGTCTCACTTGCTTCAAGTTCTGGTTTCTTGCTTTGTGTTTCTGTGAACTACAGAGATGGTGGGTAAGTAAAGCAGGGGTAGAGATTCTATTAGGGTCAGTGTCAGTGCTATACATTGAAGGAAAATTCTGTGTTGCTGGCTTCCTTTTGTCAGCATTAGTGTTTTATTAAGTATATGTAGCATGTTGTTATGCTATATGACAACTGTCCTCATATGTTTATTTATATCAGTCACTAATAATTTTAATGGATATATTTCACCAGGGGCCAGAAACCAAAGGCTGCCACTAATTTCAGAACATAATGGAGATGACATACACCAAACTATTGAGAATCAGCCTCCCAAAGAGATTTTTCTTCTCTTGGAACTGTAACAGAGGACTGAAACTATAGAGATGGGAGGAGTCCAAAAGTTGCAAGCAGTGGTCAATCATTTAATTATTCTAAAGGGAGACATAATGTTTCCACAGTAGATCATTGAAATGTTATGATTTTATCTCTTTAAAACCTCATAACCTGTGGATATGCTGTTTTTCTTTGTTCCTTTCTCTTGAATTTATCCTGAATCTTTTGCCAACTCTGATTTCTTTAATCCCTTCTTTTTCCATTTTCCTCTCTACCCATTGTTTCCCCCTGTTTCTTTTTCTGAGAGGAATAGGAAGTAAAAGAGGAATGTTAAGAGAAATAGGAAGTAGAAGAGGAAGAGGATGTGAAGGAGAGGAAGAGGTGAGAGAAAAGGGAAGTAAAAGGAAAATTCAAAGGAATAGGAAGTGAGGTAGCGGAAGAGAATGTGAAAGAAGATTTGAAAGAAGGAACTGAAAGGAAAAAAATGAAGTGAAAGTAAGAGAATGAGGAAGAGGGTGTGAGGGAAAGTAAGTGAAAGTGAGGAAGAGGAAGTGAATAGGATGCCAGTAAAAAGGGAAGTGGAAGAGGAAGTTAGGAAGGAACATTGAAAGAGTAAGAGTATATGGGAGGAATAAGTGACAAAGGATGTGAGGAACAGGAAGTGAAGGATGAGAAAGAGGAACAAAGGAAGAGGATTTCAGAGAATGGAAGGGAAAGAACATGAGGACAGGAAGGGGAAGTGAAAGAGGGAGAGGAACAGAAAGTGAAAGAAAAAGAATAGGATATGGGAATAGAAAGGGAAAAGGATGTCAGAGAAACAGGAAGTGAAAGAAAAGAGGACGTGAAAAAGAAAGGACATGAGAGGAACAGAAAGACTCCTGTTTGTCACTCCTTAAACTGTAGATATAAAATAGAAATAGTAATTGGGTTACTTTTCACGAGGAACTCACTTGCCTTTCTATTTCATTATTCTAAGATAAACTGCTCTAGACTAATATTATTTATAGATGATTATTGTTTATTATTCCATACATAAGCTTGCTTATAGAAATGTATACAGAACATGAGAAAACTTGATAAAGACCAAGCATTGTTTCTGAATTGTAGAACAAAAGAAAATTACAAGTAAGAAAGCTAGGTGTGGTGGTGCATGCCTGTGATCCCAGTAATTGGAAAGCTCAGACAGGATTCCAAGTTTGAGGTCAGCTTCAGCAATTTCTTCAGGCACTGTTTAAAAAAAAAAAAAAAAAAGTAAAAGGACTGGGTGCAGCTCATTAGTAGAACCCCCCCCCCAAGGTTCAATCTCCCATACCATGAAAAATAAAAATTACAACTAAGAATGTAAATGGCTTTTGGTGTATTTTTCATATTCATAGGCTATTTTGTATTCATTAGTTGTCACTATTTTATAAAAACAATGTAACCCAGTACAGTAGTTTCATATTTTTTTCTCCCACATCCTGTTTTTTTTTTTTTTTTTTTTTTTTTTAATATTGGAAAGCATCAAGGAGAGCTTTCAAAATTGTTACAATGAAGTTGTTCTTTGATGAAAGTTAGGAAGGACTATCAGATCAGATGCTCTTGCGGTGACCCATAGGGGTAAAACTCCAGGACAGGGACAAGCAGTTCTGTTTTGTTTGGCCTCATGGGAATTGCACATTACTAAAGTGAATAGACCCATTAATGAGTAGAGAAGGGCTGCTGGTTGGACAGCTGTACCCTCTACCTCTCTGAGCTTAAAACAAAGATTTCTCTTTTAGGGTATTAAATAATGAGACATTAATGGTGAATGTTTATCTGAATTTTGATAATTATTTAGCCTTTTGTTCACCAAAAATGGGTTTTCTTGTCCTTTCCTCTGACAATTACTGGGTACAAAATACTAAAATGTTTTAAATAATGATCATATGTCCCCAGAAACTGCTTGAAGGGATAACCACGAAGCAAATTTTTAGTGCCCTGGCTTTTCATTCTACTTATGTTTGACAAAGAGCAGAGGCTAAATACATTTTATTACCACTTTTCTGACAGAAATGAAGAAGGAAGAGGGTAAGATAATGATGGTTAACACTTAGCACATACTAAGTCCCAAGCAAGTATCCCTGTTGCACAGATGAAAAAGAGTGTCCAAGTAACTGGGTCAGAATCACAGAAAATGACAGGAATTGGAAACCCAAGAAATCTTATCCCTGGAGGCAGCCCTTTTAACTCTCCTGCCCTTCAAGGTAATCAAGATGGTGTATGGAGTTCACTCTTTTATCATAAGGATTGTATCAAGTCCCTTGCACATGGGATCTTAATAAGTTTAGTGAATGTTTTGCTTCTTGCATATAGAGATGAAAAGGCTTTAAAAGGGTTATTTAACACAAGGATTTGTTTATGATAACCAGGGAGATAGCTGTTGCGGTCTCACCTGTTCCACCCTGAAAGAACCACTCACCTGAGAGGTGAACCAGAGCTTGTCCTCCCCAGCTGTGCTTGGTCGTTAGGCTTAGTTCCCCATACCAGCAGATTTCAACACCCTGCCTCTCCTGGGCCTCATATGAATAGGTTAGGGGTTTCAAGTGATACATAAGCAATAAGTACAACAGATTGTATTATAATCACAAGTGTGGGTTCTTACAGTGGGAAGGGGGTGGTTGTCAGAAGAATTTATGTCTGATGTTCTTTTCCTAGAAGTGATCTAGACTTTTGCTGCTCTACCACTCACTGATCTTGTAACACAGGTGCATCTGTGTCTACAACTGGAAGTTAGTTTCTAAATACTGAATGAAAGATGCTCTCTGGCTTCACGGGAAGTGGAACCCACATTCTCAGCTGAATATGCTGACTACTACAGAAACCAGCCATATTCCAAAGCGACATCATACTCAACAGATCTAGTTTGTAGTTCCTGCTCTACTTTTTATCACTGCTCTAGAGAGGAATTTTCACTGTTTGTCCTCTCTGTAGCTGGATTACTGCAGTTATCCAACTGAATTCAAAGGGATGACTTACCTTAAAGTTCCAAGCCCAATAGTAGCTCCTGTTGATTGTATTTTACTTTGGTTACTGCAGTAGTCATTGGCTAATTTGTGACTTGCTTCAATTTGGAACTAACCTCAAGGAAAGGGACCTGCTGCTTCTGACTTATAGTTTTCAGAATTTCTCAGAAGCAGGTTAGAAGAATTCATTTTTTCCAGAATTTTCCATTGTGAATTAATAGGGAAAATCCTATGTTCAATGGAGTTAGAAAGTTTTCTGCTGGGTTCTCAGAGCCTTCAATATGATAATGAGAATTGTGACTCTGTACAGGGCAATAAGAATACCCTATATCTCCCAAACTTTTTTTTACTACAAAATTCCCGTTTGTCAAAACATATTCTGAGATCAGTGTTTCCTAGAAATACATAATAGGTGAGACAATAGACAATGAATCCTGGCTGAATAATCCAGCTCTATACTCACTGAGTTCTTAAACAACATACTTAACTTCTTTGTGGCTCATTCTCCTGATCTGCAAATATGGATAATAATTTATCTCATTCTGTATAGTATATGTTATTATTTATTCAGCCCTCTGTCCCTCTGTATACAATGATATAGGCCCACATAAACATCTAAAGTGAAAATTCCAAAAGTTTTATAAAGTTCCTTGTGAATTTCTTTGGGGGGGATACTAGGAATTGAATTTAAGGGGCATTCTACTTCTGAGCAACACTCAATACCCTTTTTATTTTTTATTTTGAAGCAAGGTCTCGTTAAGTTGCTGAGTATGGCCTGGAATCTTGACATTGTCTTGTTTCAACCTCCAAAGTGCTGGAATTACAGCTGTGCCACTATGCCCAGCTTACAAGGAACTTCTTGAACTAGGGAACATCTGAACCAAAGAGTAATATAGAAGTCTTGAATTTGGGGGAAAAGTCGACAGTTTCCAGTTTAAGTCATCTGTCTAGTCAGTATGGCCACAGAGTCTTGCTAAAATTAAAATGTTGACTTTGAGTAAGTAAAGGTGAAATAAAAGAAAAAGGGAAAATTGAACAGTGGCAAGAATTATTCTTGTATTCATCTAATTTGGACTAGGTTGAAGCAGAAAATATCAAGTTATGAGCAGTGGATAACAGTAGACATCAAACACTTAAAATTCCAGCTTCCTGGATGTATGCTGTGGAAAGAATGAAGTTGGTTGATAATGTCTAATCTGAGGAGAAGGTGAAGAGAAAGCCACACAAGAAGTGGGCCAGGCAGCAATTTAAAGTGGCCATCATTAATTCAAAACAGTGCAACAAACATAACATATTCTTTAGGTGAAAAAGATGGATCTCTCTTTTTCCACCAGGTAAACAGAAGATTAGACTTTAAACAACAAACTAATAAAATGGGCTCCAGGATAGAAACCTGTTATGGAATACTAGGAAATTTAAAAAGGTAGGTCAGGAATCTTAGGTTGTAAGGCATATGTTCAGGGCTAGCCTGACCCTCCTCATACTGTTGCTCCCTTGAATAAAAGAGAAAGAATATGAATCTGAACCGAGCAAGCGATTGAGGCTGGGAGAGAGCCACACTAACTAAAAACAGGATGCTTGATAGTGTGTCCTTCAACAAATCTGTCCGAAATGACTCTAGAAAGTAAATACAGTAAATCGCTGTTGTCAGGGCGCACACTCCACTCCTCCTCCCTTCCCCGCAGCCATCCACATTTCCACACCCCCTCACGGTTCGGGAGAGCTCGTGGTCTAAGTAACGAGAGGACTTCTGACTGTAATCCTAGCACGTCACTTTGTTGAAGGCAAACACGTGGTTCAGAGAGAACTTATAAATCTCTCCTCCCGGCAAGATTCTGATGTTATCTGCTGGCAGCAGAAGGTTCGCTCTGAGCAGGGAGCTCCAGAAGCTTCGGAGAGTGAGGGAGAGAGAAAGAGCCAACGAGCGAACGCAGAGCAAGGGCGCAAGTGGAAGAGGCAGGACTGAAGGATGGAGAACATTAGAATAACGGTTTAGGGAGCCATTCTGGGACAAACTGAGGGCTGGCCTGCTGCAGAAAGGAGGAGAAAGGAAGAGAGGGTGTGCATTTCAGGGCGGCAAGTGCCTACCTACCCTAAGCGAGAAAGTCCAAGTGCGATAGAAGCCAGGAAAGGTTGGGGAAGCGCAGGGGTGCAGGGAGCCCCTACCCCACGCAACCCCTTTGGGAATAAAGCTCGCAGCCAGCGCGTCCCGGGGGCTGCCGTTTCGCTCCGCAGCCGGCAAGAGCGACCGCGGCGGCGGCGGACCGGCAGTGGCCGGGTTGGCCTTTGGAGCGAGAAGGAGGAGCGGAAGGAGGGAGCTGGAGGCTGGACGCGTTTGCAGGCGGCGGCGGCGGCGCGGCAGCGGCAGCAACGTGGAGTAACCTAGCGGGTCGGCGCGCGCGGACCCGGGTGTAGGCCTTGGTGCGCGGCTCCGAGAGCGGGAATCGCACCCAGCAGCAGCCTCTGCAGCACCCGAGCGAGTCCCTGGCGGCGTGGGGAGCGCATCTGCCTCCCGGCGGCGCGCCGGAGTCGTCCGCAGCGCGCGCACGCACACGCGCACGCGCGGACACACACACACACACACACACACACACACACACACACACACACACACACACTCGTACACACACGTGTGCGCTCCTCTGCTTGGGAGTTGCTGCTGCTCTTGCTCCTGCTCTCAGCACCACAGTGGACCGCGGTGCCGAGCCGCTCCTTTAAACATAAATTAGAGCGGGGCCGAGGTCGGCACCCCTCACCAAGTTCCCGGCGCTCCTCCCGTCAGTGCGCCTGCTGCCAGCCCCGGGACCTTTTCATCTCTTCTCTTTTGGCTGGAGGAGCAGAGTTCAGATCCGCCACTTCGCACCCGAGACTGACACACTGAACTCTATTTCCTCCTCTTAAATTTATTTCTGCTTAATATTCGCTCGTCTCTTTTTCCCCTATCTCGCTCCAAGAAAACATTTTTTTCTTACTCCCTAAAGTCAGGGTTCCCCCTGCCCATTCCATATTAATATTTCCACTTTTGGAACGACTTGCATTTTCTTTTTTAAAGGAATTCAAGCAAGACACGTTTTGCTATTGGGCATTGACTCTCGATTGTTTGCAAAAGTTTCATATTAAAAACAAGCCTAGCTGATCTATACTTTGACAATTATTGGTCTTTTTTTTCCCTTACTTTTTTTTTTTAATCTTTTTTCACCCTTTTTAAAAAAAATGCACTACTGTGTGCTAAGCGCTTTCCTGCTCCTGCATCTGGTCACGGTCGCGCTCAGCCTGTCTACCTGCAGCACACTCGACATGGACCAGTTCATGCGCAAGAGGATCGAGGCGATCCGCGGGCAGATCCTGAGCAAGCTGAAGCTCACCAGCCCCCCAGAAGATTACCCCGAGCCCGAGGAGGTCCCCCCGGAGGTGATTTCCATCTACAACAGCACTAGGGACTTGCTCCAGGAGAAAGCGAGCCGAAGGGCTGCCGCCTGCGAGCGCGAGAGAAGCGACGAGGAGTACTATGCCAAAGAGGTCTACAAGATAGACATGCCGCCCTTCTTCCCCTCCGAAAGTAAGTACTGTTTTTCACATGTGCATCCCTTTGGTTTAGCGCTGGCCTCAAGCTCGCAGAGTCGCGGCCGCTCGGGGAATCGCCCTTTCCTCTCTGGGTCTTAATCGCTCTCTTCCCGTTCTGTCCTTCGCCCCATCCACGTCCCATCCAAGGTGGAGTATTTGAGACCCACAGGCTCTAAAACGTTCCCTGTTTGCTTTATTTTTCTCCATCTCTCCCTTCCCCCAACGCCTCAGTCTTTTTTAAGGCGTTATTCTTTGGGTCTTCCCTGACATTCATTACTCGGCCACCAGCTGGAAGTCAGCCTTCCTCTGTCAAACTAGAGGCGCCCCCTGGGGCAGAGTTTAACTGGGGAATCTTGGTAGGATTGTTTTCTTTTGGGGCACGCGGAGCTGGTGCACAAAGGGTTAAAAGAAAGTGGCTCCAAGCTAGCCTCTCCGGAAGGTACCCCCCTTTCCGTGCTAACCTATCAGCTGGTTCCCTGAGCCTTCTCTATTGTCTCACTCCCCTAAAAAATGTCAGCATCTCCAAGACAGAACCAGGCTTGGAGACCCCTTGAAAACCCCCTCGTTCTTGCTGGATCTACTGCCAACGCTAGGTGTTTACATTCCCCCAGGGCACAATCGTGCAACCACGACTCTTTTAACTTCACCTGGAGTGATAGTAAGAACAGCTTCGCTTCGGACGTTTTTTAAGGTTTTGCTGCATGGTATTTTTCAGAATTCACGAAACCTGCCTTCTTAAACTCTCCAGTGGAGCAGGTCATTTTTCTTAAGGGGTTATAGTTGATCTTTTAAAACTTTGATTTCTGTACGCCTGCTCTTTCATAGGTTTTCTACAGTGACTTCTGTGCATTCCTAAATGTAAGAAAAGACAGCTGATTTTTAAAATTATTATTATTATGCTGGCTTCTCGGAGAGCAGTTTCCTCAGAACCAGCTGGCATACAGTAGCACTGGAGTGAAATGATTTATTGTGGAATTCTTAGGGGAGGGGGTAGTGTAGAATTATTTCAAAATTCTTAAAAAAGAAAGAAAGAAAAAAAGCAGCAGCAGCCTCCAGGATACCTGAGAGGGTTAAATACCGGGAAGAGGAACTCAAGAGAAAAAAATAAAAACGATTCAACATTTGTGTATTCCAAATCCCAAGTCGTAAACTTTTCATTGGCTGCCCATTTCTCTCCTCCCCTTTCCCTGCCCTATATACTTGCTGACTGCCTTTGGGAAGGCTTTCTGTCTTGCCTAAATAGATAATACAACCATCTTGGTAATTTTATCCTAGAAGTTCTAATTGCAGGGTGGTGCTTTTCTTTTTTAATATTTATTTTTAGTTTGACAAGAAACAGCTATGTGACTTGCCATGTCTTGTACTTGATGGCCTTGGAATGTCTGCCCATATGTCTAACCCCAGTCTTTCTGGACACCTTTCTTTTGCTGTAGTGTCTCCTCTTCTTGTTCAGTGGCAGAAGAGGGGCAGGGAATCCTGGCAAACAGGATGCTTTTAGTTTTGTAATTATGGTGCTATACACATCAATGATAAATACACTCCACCCTGGTTATTCCCCCTGGGAAGTAAAGCTTTCTCCCTGGGGTAGAGCCAAAGAAATATTAGGAAAGAAAGTTCATTGTAATTAGTCCAAAACCATTGAGACTGAGCTAGGGATGGGATCAGTTTGCATCAGTTTTACTGAAATCTGGGCAGACAGGCAAGCATGTTATGTAGAGCCTGGATAACTTATCCTTCAATGTTTACATGCAAAAGCTCAATAAACTTCTAGAATTTTTATAACACAGAGAAGGGATCTGATTTCACCACTGTACAGGTGTGGAAAGAGTAAGTTATTCAAGAAGGCATTAAGTTTTTATTCTTTCAAAAAAACTTCAATTTGAGAGATGAAGCTGAGCTGACAGTCTAACCCAGCATCATGGTCATTAACAAACTGGAAAAATTCCTGTATTATTAGGAGGATTTCAGAGTATGACCTCTAAGATCAACGTGTGGATTCTCCTTTCAATTCCATCCCCAGACTCCAAACAAATTAGAATCCCAGATAAGTCCAGGGCAAAAAATAAACTACCAGCTTTCATACAACAAATATAGACTTTAAGAAGCCTGGGTTCCATATGGAAGTTTAGGAGCAGAAAGCCATATTACTAGCAGATTTGATACTACTGTGTAAGGACCATGGATAATTTTATAGAAAGTAGGTTAACTGATTTTCCAGCACTAAACTCTTCCCAACAAAAAGGAAGAAAAAAAATCACTCCACCATATTTTTAAAAAGCAAATTAAAAGTACAGCATTGGCTTTTATACCAACTTTCCCTCTTTAAAACATTTCTGCCTAACTTTTAACTAGGCTGCCACTGAATGGCTGCAGGGAAGGAGTCTGCCTGTTATTTCTTGCAGTGGATCCTTCGAGGGTCACAAGTCCCAGGGATGAAGGCATGGGAAAGATCACTGGTTCATTTTTTTTTTTTTTTACCACTAGCTTATTAGTGTTCAGGGAGTGACTTCAGCTCAAGTATTACAAATATGCTCTAATTATACTCAATGAGCTATATATCATTACAGATTGCTGATAGCCCTTTGTGGGACATTTAATAAAGTTCAGACTAAATATTTTTAGCAATGTGGAGATTTAAAAGTAAAAATATAAGAGATATTGTATATGCCCTCAGGAATATTTTGTCTTAAATATTATCCTTGGCCAAGTGTACTATATAAATACAGTAAATATGAATAGAACTGGTCAGGTGCCAAGCTCCTAGTATGAATTTTAGTTGAGAATGTATTTATGGGATATAAATAATACTGTGTCAACATTTAAGTAAGGGGTCTGATTAGTTTTGAATTTATTCATATTGATCTTTTCACATGCTGTTAGTTTAAGGCTCAAAGTGGAGTTATACCAAGGTTTACTGATAGTTTGCCAAGTGAGAATTAGTGAACTTTGAATAGTTTAACAATCCATTTAAGATTAAAGCATATCTACTTAAAAGACATCACATAAGGTTTTAGACATGTAGAAAGAGTGATCCTGTTAAATATAGGAAGAATCTAAATAGTTGACTTTCAAATCTGTAAAGTCTTGGACAGGTACAGAAAGAAAGAGAGGAAAGGTTTCAGTTTCTTTCTTTCCTCTCCTGTTTTCATTGTAACTGATGAAGCACATGCTGTGGTTTTCACTATGGTAATTTTGTACCACCCCTCCACCACCTCTCCTCGCACAGTTGGCAGTATCTGGAGACATTTTTGGTTGTGGTAACTAGGGATGGAGCAGTGCTACTAGCATTATGTAGAAACCAGAGATGCTTGTGATCATCCTATAAAGCACAAGACAGCTTTCCTTCCTCCAGACATCAAAGAATTACCTGCCCCAAATGGAAATAATGCTTTTGGTAAGAGGCCCTGGTACCCTAGTACTAATCTGGGGCCACTGATTTTGGTTAGTGGTACCATTTTAAAAGTAAAAACAGAACTAAAATGCCTTTATAATTAAAGGATATTTAAATGAAAGCATGGAACGGGAGGGTAGAAAGTTATGTTAATTAAATGGAATATGGATTAAAACATTTTGTATGGCATATACTTTATTATTATCTTAAGGCATCTACATTAGAGACATCAAGACTTTTCATTCATTTTAGTTAAGGGATGATGTTGACCCACCCACCAGTAACTTTAGTCAGCAGCAATGTGATGGTAGTCAGAACACAGAAGAAAGAAGTGAGGAATTGTCTTGGATTGTTCTTTCAAGAAGAATAAGCAGTTGTGTTAATGAAGACTGGACTCTAACCTACACAACTAAGGGAAGTAAATAATAATGTCAGTTTATCCTATGATATTGCATTAGATAAGCTAAAATATACAGCCTGAAAAATCACAATGCTGTTTCCTTTGTAATTGTTTTAAATGAATGCTAATCATTAAATATCAAACAATCTCCTTTTCTATTTTCCCTGTAATTTTCCAAGAAAAGTTGTGGAATGTAAAATGAATACCAATGATGCTATGGTTTGGAGGAATGTGACTTGGTCTTCTATTCATGAATATGTCTTTCTATATACAAATTGCTGGTTTGTTGGCCAACTGCCCAATGGAGGAAAATATTAGCAATTGCTGGAACACAGTAGTAGTTTTGCTTTATGCAATATTTTGTTTTATTTTTTAAGATTCTGCCACTGTATTTGTATGTGGGCTTGTGAGGAACAGAAAGAGAGGGAAACAGATCAAAGATAGACTTGAACTCTTTGACTTCCAAAATGATTGAATTATTAATACACAACAGACCAATTTTTAATTCCTCCCTTTTTATTTCATCATTGCTTATACTAACTCTAGTACCTAATGTGGCTACATTTAAGTTAGGCCACATTCTTCTCCTTCAGGGTTTCCTCTTTTCTACTTTTCAGACTAGAAAACAAAACAAAACCAAAAACTCAAAGAAAAAATATAGCTTATAACTGAAGCAGTTAGGCACCCTTTGTTGTCAAGTGAGGACGGCCAGCCTTATGCCTCTCTTGAGGAGACTCCCTGGATCCAGGCTGGGCTTGGTGAAACTTGAGGAGTACTGTAGGGACCTTAAGACCTCTTAGAAGGAACCTGGCTACCCTTGTGTCTCCATAACACCCCCTGTGGTCTAAGCAAGGAGCTGCACTTTTTGAATTGTGACTTGTCCCTGCAGAAAAGACGCTGATGTAATCTAGTCACGGCATCATCCATATAAAGATATGAAAGAATGACAGATCGTTTTTCATAGAGGAAACAGAGATGTGAAAAAAAAAGAGCTAATGACTCACTGTTGAACCCACATCAAATCTGGGTTAGAATTGAGGAGGTCACTGACTCCTAGGCCTTCGCCCAGAGATTACAACACACTTTGGGCTGCGTTTTTAGGAGGTTCCGGAAGATAGAATGGAGGGGCCTGCCCCTGAGAGAGGTGTGCAGGCCACCCTTGGGGGTGTGGCTGTGGCTCCTCCTTCCCCATGACCACTCCCAATGGCTCAGGACTGAGGTTCAGGACTGAGGTGAGCAGTAAGCAGGAGACTGCTGGAAAAGCTGTGGAGGAAGAGCCCTTGCAGCTATCTTGATGTAGTGTTTCCGGTCCTGAGGGATCCTGGTGAGAGGATTTGGATTTGCCAGATGTGCACTCAGCTTAGGCAGCCCTTCTGCTTAAGGGTGTATTCCACTTTGCAGATTCTGAACAGCTTAATGAAATGTGGCTCTGGAGGAGATAAACAAATGTTTCCATTGTTGTTTTGAAAGCATATGGGGTGCTTTTTTTTTTTTTTAACCTAGGAATTCAATGTTCTCCTAGTATTTTATTTATTTTTTATATTTTTATTTTTATTTTTGCGGTACTGGGGATTGAACACAGGGGCATTCTACCTCCGAGCTATATCCCCAGCCCTATTTTTTACTCTTTATTTGGAAACAGGGTCTCATTAAGTTGCGGAGTGCCTTACTAGGTAGCAGAGGCTGGCTGCGAACCTGGATCCTCCGGTCTGAGCCTCCCAAATGCTGGGATTACAAGCGTGCGCCACCATGCCTGGCTATTTTATTTTGTTTGATAACATCGTAGTGATCTTTTGGTGGGTTTGTTTAGACTGAAAGATTTGCTTCAGTCATTTGTTTAGAAGAAATTTGCATCATGCTCCCCCCGTAGGTATTTTGTTTCTAGTTTGTTTTGTTTCTTTCCTAACCATGATACCCAGAAGTAGTGTTAAACTGCACAATACTCTTCTAGACCCTTGCTGTGGGATTGGCTGGGCAGCCTTAACTCTGCATGAAATTCCCCTTGGCCTCTTCTTCATGACCCCTGAACTGCCTCCTTGTCTTTCACCATGATCTGCGTGGATGGGGACCAGTACTTACCATTGTGTCCTCATTTGTACTTGACTGAGTTGGTGGACACAGCAGTCTTTTCAATAAAGTGGGCCACCATCTCTCCTGGAGCCATAGAGGACTGACAATGATATATAGCGGAAGCACCTGGTACAGTTGCCTCAAGCATGTCACAGGCCTTTGCATGGCAGCTAGTGTCTATTGAGTCACAAATACCATTTACTAAAAGATGCACTGTTATTTTATGTGCCACTGAGAAAGGAATAGCATTCTGGTTAATTCTAACATGTCACTGATTTGAAGAGTGAGTCTGGATTTTAGGGATATTAAATCATGACTTAAAAATGGTACCCTGGGAACCATGTCCACTAGCTGAGCTGTCTTGGGACCTTCATCCCATTCTTTACTTTGTTAAGTTCCACTCAGTGGATCTACTTGCCTTGCTTACTCTGATAGTTTGTTAGGTGACCTTTCTACTTAAGAGGAGGGAACACAGAATGGCAGGGCTGATAATCTACCATAGGAGAAGGCCTTCAGAGTTTAGGCTTCTTCTGTTCAGCTTTCTTACATGACATCCAAGATCTTCCAAAGTCTGGCTCCTCATCATTGCTCAGCCCCTCCCCTTCCTAAATCCTTGCATGGAAACTATACTCCTGCCACATCACCATCTTTGGTTTTACCCACATGGGCCATTTATTTTTATGCTACTAGGCTTTTGTGCTACTTTTTTTCTTTTTTGGGGGTACTGAAGATTGAACCCAGTGCACTCTCCCTCTGAGCTACACCCCTTGCTGAAGGTGGCCTCAAAATGGCAATCCTCCTACCTCAGCCTCCTGAGTAGTTGAGGTTATAGGCCTGAGTTACCATGCCCAGCTGAAATCTTCCTTTTAACTAACACCTTTCAGAACCCTTCCATTCAGACTCTTGATTGTATCCTTTGTTGCACAGAAGCTTTTTAATTTGATCCTATCCCATTTATTGATCCTTGATTTTATTTCCTGAGCTTTAGGGGTCTTATTGAAGAATTCTCTACAGTTGCCTATATGTTGGAGACTTGGTCCTATGTTTTTTCTTAGTAATTGCAAAGTTTTGAGTCTAATTTCTTAGACCTTGATCCATCTTGAATTGACTTTTGTTCAGGATGAGAGATAGGGGTCTAATTTCATTCTTGTATGTGTGGAAATTTACTTTTCCCAATACCATTTGTTGAAAAGGCTGTCTTTTTTCTGGCTTATGGTTTTGATACCTTTGTCAAAAATGAGCTGGCGATAATTGTAAGGATTTGTCTCTGTATCTTCTTTTCTATTCCATTGGTCTTTGCGTCTGTTTTTGTGCCAATCTCATGCTGTTTTTGTTACTATAGCCCTGTAGTATAATTTGAAGTAAGATATTGTGATCCCCCTAGTATGGTTCTTATTGGTCAGAATAGGTTTTGTTTTTCCATACAAATTTTAAGACTTTTTTTCTAGTTCTATGAAGAATGACCTTGGTATTTAATAGGAATTGTGGTGGATTTGTAGATTCAATGTCCTCAGAATAGGAACCAAGTTTAACTTCTCTACATTCCTAGAGCACATTGTCTTTACTCAATAAGTAAAATTAACAAATGAATACCCATTCACTTTAGAGTAAGATTGAACCAGCAGAAGGTTCTGGATCTGTGAGTTCAATGTGTCTGGACCAGGAGACTTGGAGATGAAATCTGTTCACCTTCAACATAAGGGAAACATACCTGAGGATGTCCTTACGCTAAAGGCAGCATAGAGCTTCTCATAACCTCACATTTCCTGTTCCTAGTTTTATTTTTTAATTTTTAATTTTTTGGCAGAACTGGGGATTAAACCCAGGGGCATTGTACCTCCGAGCTACAACCCCAGCCCTATTTTTATTCTTTATTTTGAAATAGGGTCTCACTAAGTTGCGGAGGGCCTCACTAAGTAGCTGAGGCTGGCCATGAACCTTCAATCCTCCTGTCTCAGCCTCCTGAGTACTGAGATTGTAAGTGTATGCTACCATTCCCAGCTTCCTGTTCTCAGTTTTTCAGACCTTATTGGAAAGGGCGGTGATAATGATGATGAAAAAAAGCTAATCTTAATAGATACTTACTATGCACCAAGCATAGATTGAAATATTTCACATGTATATACTCATTTCAGTCTCACAAGCCACCTTCTAAGGTTGATACTAATATTTTCCATAGGATACCTGATGATATGAATATTGCTATTTCTATCAGTGATGTCCTGTAAAAATAAGGATTTCAGTCACCACAGATAGTAGAAGCCCTAATATAGAAGCCCAGAAAATGAAGAGTATAACTTCTCTTGCTCTCTTAAAAAACAGTACAGTGCTGCTGTGAGAGAACAGTGATACTCCTCTCCTACCAAGAATTATATTCACAAGCTCAAAATTATTTTCCTAGAAAAGAAAAGCTTCGCACAAAGCTTAGCTCTTTTTTCTAGCCTCTAACACATTCAGCTTTTATCTCTTCACTTAGTTGATCCAAAAATTGTGATTTATCAAGCTCCTGGTTTTGTTCTTTTACTATTATCATTTTTCCCCCACAAGTTTTTGATAGATTTGATTAATAGGACATTCTCTTGTCTCTTTCAGAGACTTCATTTATTTGGGAAGGCAGGATAGTGTCATACAATGGGCATGAGCTTTGGAGCTGGACAGATCCACTAAGTAAAGGAGAATAAATAAAAAAGGAATTGCATTGAAGGAATCTCAGAGGATGAAAGGGAAGTGATTGCATGAAACACACAAAGTCCTGCTCCAGACAGGGAATAGAGACACACACCTGTAATCCCAGCTATTCAGGAGGCTGAGGCAGGAAGGTTACGAAATTGGAGGCCAACTTGCACAATGTGGTAAGACCATGTCTCAAAATAAAGTAAAAAAAAAGGGCTGGGGATATAGCTTAGTTTAGTGGTAGACCTCTGGCCCAGCATGTGAAAGGCCCTGGGTTCAATTCCAAGTACAAAAAAAAGAAAGAAAGAAAGAAAAAGTCTTATCTGGGCCTTTGGCCATTGTTAAAAGTAGTCCTATTCTAGTTAGCAGGTTGGCTCCCTCAGCGCAAGTTATCAAGACTGATTCATTGAAACTTAGTTTGCTTCCTGCCTTGTTCAGATCTTGGCTCTACCATTGCTGGCTTTGTAGCTGGGACTGAAGCCTTTCCCTTATGCTAGCCTCAGTTCCTTCATTTGTGAGGATGAAGAAAAGAGCACCTATTTCCTGGCATTGGGAAGCATTGGTGATGACCTGGGTGAAGAAGCACCTAGGCAGCAGCTTCTGGGATCTGTGGACCGGCTCCCAGCCCTCCTCATAGTCTCTCCTTTTCCTCTGCTGAGAGTCTGTATTGAGAAAGAAGCCAAGACATTGGGACCAAGGCTGAGCCTGATCAGGCAGCAGGGTTAGACACAGATAGACCTCATTTAATCTCCATAACCCAGGACTGGCCCAGCAGCCTGTGAGCTGTCAGGTTAAAGGGCTTTAGCAACAGAATGATCTTAGGGAGTAGAAGTCTCAAAGAGGAAGCTGGATGAGGAGAGAGGGAGGGAATGTTCAGGAGTCACCTGAAAGGATTTGAGGAGGAGAAATGGAAGCCTAGTTGGTGACATCAGAGAGGAGAGGCCACCCTGAGGTCTCAGGTCACGGTTTGCAGTGCAAGAAGTCTACTTGGTGAGTTAGCATCCTGATTCCCTGAGCAACCCGACAGCAGCACCTCACTGCTGTGAGAAAACACTGCTGCCCAACAGGGGCTGAGTTCACTGGATTTCTTGTCTTTCAGAAGGAAGGAAAGCCTCACAGTGCTGAGAAAGCAGGACTTGGGATGGGCTCACCCCTCCCTCTGTTCTTGGACTCATTATGACTGATAAGTCAGAAACATCTGGCTTAGATGTCCCTTTGACTGGTTACTTGAGAAACGGAAGGCAAGTGGAAAAGGCATTCTGAATGTTGTCTAGTGCATTTCCAACCCTCCATGGGCAGCTGTTTTCTTTCATGCCAGCCCATCCCACACGTCTCTGTTCCCAGGGAGAGAGTCCTCTTGTCCCAGTTTTTACATGTTGATAATAAGGAAGCAGGTTGTTCCTGAAGAAGAGACACTGTGTTTCTGAAAGAAAAGTCACAAAGCAGCTATTGGAGAAAAGGAGGGCTCCTTCGGAGTTGTTTGTTTCAGGAAATACCACAGCATCTTTCTAGTATCATGAAAGAAAAAGAAAAATGCCGTGACTTTGACTTTGGCTCTGTTTTTCAGGCTTTGCCTGTTACCACACTGACAAATACCACAGCTGTCTTGACAAGCTAGTTCACAGATAACCATTCATTCATAACTTTTGGCTGTTGTCTTATTTGTTACCTTATGTTGTGGACAAGAACACAGAGTTGGGTTCTGAGAAAGACATAGAAATGACCACAAGTCCACCGGCCTTCACAAATCTCTCTACCTGAAAAAAAAAAAAAAGATGGATTTTTTTTTAAAGTGGACTTTAAGAGCACTGAAATGTTTATTGTTGCCAAAATGTAAATAGGAATATTCTGGGAAATATAATTTTTAAATTTTGAATTCGTTTCAGTGTTGGTAATTTCAATAGTTTTTAGACCAACTTTACCAGAGACTATTCTGTGTTCAACAGCTGTAGCAGTGACTTCGTCATTCCTTACAGTTGAGGTGTTCTTGTTCATGTGGCTGTTCATTTCCTTATCCATTTTTACTTCTACTTTGACACCTTCATGGTAATCCTACTGGAGTTATCTTTACTCATTTTATAATGAATTCTTATGATGATGCTCCTGATTCAAAAAGTCCAAAGAAAGAAAGATGGAAGCCTTATTCTGATTCTACTTTTTTTTTCTTATGGTACTGGAGATTGAACCCAGGGGCATTTTACTTCTGAGCTACATTACCAGCCCTCTTTATTTTTCAAGGGTCTCACTAGATTGCTGATGCTGGTCTCAGACCTGCAATCCCCCTGTCTCAGCATCTCAGGTACTGGGATTACAGGCATGCACCACCACACACAGTTCTGATTCTATTTTAGAAATAGAAAAAAACAATCACAGACAGGATATTTCTCTGCAGAGGATGAATGATTTGGTGGAGGTCTCTCAGGTCTTTCTGTTGGCAATTTTTTCCACATCCAGATACATCCCTTGGCACTTTTGGCTCTGGATTTAAGGAAAGGGACAGAGGACGGAGCAATTTGGGGCTTCTGAGTTTTACCTGGAAGTGGTCAAGTGGGAGTATCCCCTTAGGTGCTGATGTGGCAGATCCCTTCGTTAGAGATGTCTGTTAAACTCTACCACCCTAGGCTGCTGACACTTTCTCCACCATTTTGTGTCAGAGATCCCTTGAGCCATTTTCCTTAAAGTTTCATCTATCTGAATAGTAATTTGGCCACCCATTGGTACTTCTTCATAGTGTCCCACCTTCCACTGTTCCATGTGTTAGCTAACATCTTTGGTAAGGCCAATGAACTAAGTCCTGAGCTGCCACTGTTTTACCTACTAAACTTGTGCTCTTCTTTTCCATGGAATGAGGTGACTGGGGCTAGTGTGTCTAAGAGAATGAAATATTTGAGAAGAATTCCACTGTCAGAAAATATCACCATCGATAATGAAACTATGCATGCAGAGTCATGTCTGATTTCATTAATTCTTTATCACAAATACTCAGATTCTAGAGAGAGACCTGAGCCAAGCTGACCCCAAATGATTATATACACTTGAATTGGTTTTCTTTTTCTCAGTAACAGTTGCTGGAAATTCTCTAAGAAGAGTAAAAACTCATTACAGTTTAATATTGGGAAGAAAGAATAGTACTCCTGTATAAAATTGTTTACATCATAAAAGAGATGCAGTTTCTATGGAGGGGTTGGAAGGATTGGGCAGGAACTATTTGATATAAAGTTATTGAGGCATTTTTAAAGGCATTTAATTTAGCTTAAGATGTCATCACAGTATGAATGCCTTTATCTTGCGCATACACACATTTACATTATACAAAACTACTGCTTACTGAGAACATTATCTCCTAAGAGTAATAATTTTTCCTTGACCCATCATATTGGATTGTTTTAAGTCAATTGGAATTTTATAAAAGGCCTTCTAACCTGCAAGTCAAAAAGACCAGGACCATTGGTTCTCAATTTTTTGTATGTGTATATGATACTGGGGGTTGAATCCTGGGGCATTCTACCTCTGAGCTATACCCCCAGTGCTATTTTATTTTTATTTTGAAACAGCATCTCACTAGGTGGATGAGAATATTACTACTTGCTGAAGTTGTCCTCGAACCTGCGATCCTTCTGCCTTAGCCTCTCAAGTACTGGGATTACAAATGTGCACCATCATGCCTGGCTCTCAAGTGTTACTATGAAAAAAAAATCACTTGTTGAATTTGTTGTAAGTGCAGCTTGCTAACCCTTTGTCTCCCATCCCTATCTAGATTATTATTCAGTAGTTTACAGGTGAGCTCCAAAAACCTGCATCTTGACAAGAGGGACATGATTTAAAAACACACTCTAGAAACATTGCAGTTTTATTGTTTTATTTCTTAGCTCTGTCATCATGGGCAAAAACAAACCTCAACAATATATAGTTCATGTCATAATTGTTTATTTTGTAAATCATCCATGTAAAATTTTAATTTTAGAACTATTTTTATCTTACAACTTATGTGACCCATAGTGCCCATTAGAGTGCCCAAGGTCTTCTAAAAAGTATAGTCTCTAAAGCAGACTACAAATATCTCAGATTTTTATAGTGGTTTACATTTGTCAAAGCATTTCACACATATTTAGAGCTTCATTGGTCTAAAAAAAGTGTATCCATAATGCTATGCCACTTAATCATGTAGATGATTGAAACTGATCATTTAAAACTAAGGACTGCTTTCCATGGCCTGTGTAGTCATATTACCTTCTTTACCTTCTTTATACTTCCATCCAATTCATGACCTTAACTTCTAAGGCACTAGATCAGCACCAGAGCTCCATTTTTCTTAGCACTGCTTAGAAACCAAAAGAAAAGAAAGGTTTTTAAGACTGCAACTTCATAGCAGAGGAAAGTAAACCAAAGGTGCATACTTGAGGACAGCATGCTAGAAATTGCAAGTGACAAGTAGGTACCTCACTTTGTTCCCACACAGACTTCCATGACTTATGTGACCTTGGGCAATGTCAGAGATCTGAATCCCAGGGACAGAACCATCCCTCTTCTCCACCAGGACATACAGTGGCCTGAAGAAGGTGCTGTTTCCCAGGAAAACAGCTGAAATCCCCCCAGGAAATGCATAGGGCCATCGTTAAAAGTGTTGCTAGCCAAGCAACTTGCTCTGTATAGCCTGTCTTTATCAGGTTATATTCTTGGGTTTTTTTTTTGTTGTTGTTTAAGATAACTTTCAGCATCTCTCTTTTTTTAAAGGTCAGATGTGAATGAGCAAACTTCGACTCGCTAATCTTGTGACAAACAGTTTATAACCAGTGTAGCTTCTTGTCTTTGCTGACTGGTTATTTTAGAGAATATTCTCCTTATCAGACTGTAGAGGAAGCTCTAAAAATAAACAGCATGGTTGCTTATTGGTGAGAACATATGGGAGCAGATGTCAGCTGGAAGCAGCATGTGGTGGTAATATGACAGCAACATGTGTTTCCAGAAGCCAGCATTGAGCCTTCGTCTCCCAGGCCCCACTGGCCATGCGGAGCCCCATACCTTAAAGTGTGTTCTGGCTAGAAAGTATCATCCATGCATGTGGGAAAATCTGTTATTAGGGTCTTGTTAGTGGGATGAATGTTGGTGATGGTAAGTTACAGGAATGAATAAGGACGTCATTATCCATTTAGAAATTGAGGGATAAGATGCACGAATCTGGTGAAAGAAAGAGAGAGAGAGAGAGAGAGAGAGAGAGAGAGAGAAAGAAGAGAAGAGAAGAGAAGAGAAGAGAAGAGAAGAGAAGAGAGAGGAGAGGAGTCCATGAGGCCTTTGTCTTTTGTCAAAAGAAGATCAGGCCTGAATAGTGACAGAGTTGCTTCTAGAAGATGTGCACTATGTAAATAGAAGGTGCATGTATTCCCAATCTATGCAAGGAGCCAGGATAGACTTATACTCAGGCCAGGCCTAGGAGGCAGTCAGGAATTCTTTTATCACAAATTATATTACGAATATAATTCCTCAATACTTTTTGTCAGTCTCTTAAATATCAGATCTCATTTTGATTTTATAAAAACTCTCAGGGGTAGCATTATGTCTGCCTCATCTTACAGGCATAGAGGTTTGGGTAAACTCAGAGGCTTATCTGAAGATTCATGGAGAATCAAGGAGAGAACGGGGGTTTTAATCTCCTGCAAAATAGCTTTTTTTTTTCCCTTCAATTTGAGGTTTTTTTTTTTTTTTTGATTGTTTTGTTTTTTGGTATACTTTCATCTCTTAAGAATAAGGTGGGCAATATCCAAATCTAGCTGCTATTCCTTTAAAGAAAGTAAAGCTCAAAATTTCTGGATGTTATAACTCCTGGGGAAGAGATGCTTAATTCATTTCAAAAAGCTCTAATTTTTGAATTGTAGCTAAGCAGCTAACTATGAGCAATCTAATATATACTTGTGTTTTCTTACTCATTCAAGAAAGAGTTTTCATATGCAGGTTAACAATGATGACAGGTTATTAAAGAACCCTGAAGTCTAGGCCAGCCAAAGAAAAACCAGGTTTTATTCTTAATAGGTAGGCTGCCTTTTGCCAAAAGGGGTCAAGGGCTTTCTGTTCATCTTTAGTATAATTCAAGGTATTTATTTGACTATTTCAGCCTGTAAATTATACATTGTCATTTTAATGCTAGAATGTGTTAAAGGGAAAACTGAATTCAGGAGTCTGATGGCTGGTTAAGAAATACCAGGAGAGCTGGGACTCGAATCCAGAGCCCTCCATAGATCCCTGGCCCTGAGACACAGGGACCTAATGTATCTGGGGGGATGATAAGAGCATTCAGTGAGTTTCTCTTCTATTTTGAATCTTTGTATAGTTCTGTGCCGGGCATCTCTTTAGTAAAATAGCTAATGACTGTGCTTTTTAAAACTCCTAGCTGTCTGCCCAGTTGTTACAACACCCTCTGGCTCAGTGGGCAGCTTGTGCGCCAGACAGTCCCAGGTGCTCTGTGGGTACCTTGGTGAGTACACTTGTCTGCTTTCTTCCTCGTTTGGCATGGTGATATCAAGTCCATTGTTAGTTTCCATCTCCTGTGGGGAACACGTTAGAGGCAAAATAGGGTTATGAACTGCAGCCTTGTAGCTGAGCAATCATGAAAGTGCTTGAAACATTCTAGTCAGAGTTTACGTGAGAAAAACTGATGAGCAGCTTGGAAGTAGTAACCATGACATGACTGTAGCATGTAGGAGAATGACTTGGGTGTCTGAGATTTGTGTTCCAGGAGTCACAGATGGATTGGGAATATTGATCTCTTGACTCCCATGGAGGCTACTCTCTGGGGGGGGGGGGTTGGACAGTATGGCCTGAATGTCAAGGGAAGGTTGCTTTTTCATATCTTATTTTTTTAAAATCTGTGTTGCTATTCTTGACACATAGTAGTTGCTCAGTTAAACTTTGCTCAGTTTCACTTTGCTGAACCCAAATGAAGGACAGAGATTTTTCTCTTCCTTGAGGTCTAGAGGGAAGCCTGTGGGAGAGTTACTCTGATGTCATTATTTGTGACTTTCATAATGAAATATCTGGGTTGCATGAGAAAATGGATTGCCATGGTTCAGGCCCTCAGCTACCTGGACCTGGGAACTTGCTACTTGCTCAAATGTCTTAGCCCTGACCTTAAGACCAAGCAGAAGCTCCTCAGAGCCAGGGCAGTGTGTTAGGCTGAGGGGCACCAAAGCCAGGGGTTTCCCCCTTTCTGACTTGAAGCTTTAATCAATTCCACCAGCATTTTGTATGCTGGGAAGTGGGGCCTGTGTGATCCTGACATGGGATGAATTCAGTGGCTAAGTTATCCCCAAACCACGTTCAGGAAGAAAAGGAAATGGACTCGAAATCCTGGCCTTGGTTTGCCACCATATTTGAGGCCTTGAGAATGTTTGGATTATGTTAATTGTGGATATGGGTAGGGACCTGGATAGGGGCAAAGGAAATGTTTTTATTACCCAAGTAGAAGCCGGGTTCCCTGGGTATCCTATTCTGCAACTCACCATGCCTAATCTTGCGTTTCAGGAGTCAGTATAGTTTATTCACGGTGGCCTATCCTGGGGCTTTCTCAAAGGGCAGAGAAAACCCAGAAACATAACTCTGATTTTATTGAGAGCACTCATTTGTTTTAGTATGAAAGCCTCAAAGTGGCTAGAAACTGCTCTATGAAGGAAAAGAGTGAAAGATTTAATGCATGCTTTGAAAGCTCCTCTTTGTGGAACAGGTAGATAATATTTTGTTTGCAAGCTCTGAATCTTTATTTTATTTCATTCTCTAAATCAAAGTGTCATATGTCCAATTTCCCCCTACTTGCTGACTTTCTTTTTGGACAGGAAGAAGGAAGGGAAGGAAAGACGGAAACATGTTGAGTCCTTCCTATGTCCCTGGTACTTAAGACACATTGACCTGATCCTCCCCACCTTGGTTGGTCAGGGAAGGCCAGGGTGGTGATCCCATCTTTCAGGAAACTGTGGTCTGGAGACATAAATGCCTTGTCCCTGGCCACAGAGCTAGCTGGGGGCAGAGCCAGCATTTGAATTTAGGTCTGGCCTGGGTGTTCTCTACCTGCTACAGAGACCCCACACTTCTTTCCCCTTCCGTTTGCTTGGGGTTATTTTTGGTCACTTACTTGCTGCGAGCTTTCCTCCTCCCTTGTTGAAGCACACTCAAAACCCACCCTGCTCCTCAACGAGTCTGGGAAAACCAGGTATCTCTGAAGTTGTGGAGAGGGAACTGAGCACAGGCTGCAGAAGGAGTCCCATGAGGGGTGTGTGAGGAACCCTGAGGATCTGTTTCAGGTCTTCCATGCAAGACTGCTGAGCAAGCAGTGGTGCTCTGCATTGAATTGCTTTATTTATTCATTTATTTATTTATTTATTTATTTATTTATTTATTTATTTATTTATTTATTTTGTCTCTGTTCTTAGAAATAGTAATTGAGTAAAAATGCAAGTGAGCGTATGCCAAGGGGCAAGCATCCAGGGTCAGAGTGAATTTCTCCATGCTAAGTGTGATTCTGAACCCTTCTTAGGTGGTGTCTGCCTGTGCCAAGCATCTCGAGGGCCATCCCTGTCACCTTGTGTGACCGCCTCCCCATTCCAAGGAGATGCTGGGAGTGATCTAGGCAGCGGGGACTGGTGGCGCCTCTGGCTTTCCTCACTCTCTAACCGAGAGCTGTGGATAACCATGTGTCTGACAGTGATGACGAGACTGATGCCCCATCAGCTTTAAATTTGATATGCTGGAGATGAAGGAGCACTGGCTCCTGACAGACCACATGGCTGCAGAATCAGTTTTCTCTTTTTAAATTTATCATCCCCAGTAAGATTGGTCAAGGTGAGGTCAGCCTGCCTAAAGTTTTCCTAATAAGATAGAGAAATCCAAAGGATAAGCAAGAGAGACAGTCTCCTTGTGAATGAATGGATTCATAGTCATAGAGATAGATTCAATTTTTTTTAAAGTATTTACTGAGTAAGAAGCTTTTAAGTAGCTCCCTTGGGATGCAGAGACAGTATTCAAAGTGCAGGCTGTATTTGTATCTCCTAAGTTGTCTTTTTCCCTTTTTTTGCCTTGAAATCATTTATTTTTTAAACAATCTTATGGGTTCATTCAAATTATGCAACATGAGATGCAAAGCGATACATTTATATAAAAATGTGGTATAGACAAACAATGGATTTTTTAAAAGCAAGTTCCCTGGCCCTGTCTGGGACCTGCCAGACCATTTGGAACAGCTGGGGTGGGCGGGGCTGAGGAGTTTGCTCATTTTAATAAACAGACCCTGCAGGTGCTTCTGGCCTTGCTGAAGTCTGCAGATGTCTGAGGCAGTGGCTCTCTGATGATGCAGGTCTGTTTACTCTGAGACATCCCACATGGAGGACTTCAGATCCAGAGGGGCCTGTGTTTGATCAGCTGGTCCTGCAAGTGTGGGACCCTGAACCCAGGGCCCCAGTGGATTTTTGGCCGTGTGCATCCAAACCCCAAGTATTTGTTCAATACTGTTGTTAACAGTATTGAACAAATCCCCTGCTCACTGTTCACCACAGTGAGAACAGTGGGTGTACCAGGAAGTCAGTCAGTCTCTTGGGGTGTGTGGCAGATGCCCAGCTTGAAGTGAGGCACTGGAGTGGAACCTTTCTCTTAACTACCTGCAGCCGGGCCACAGTGGAGTGGGAAGGGGATTTTTGAAGCTAATATTTAATGCACATGTGACACATTATGTAATGTATAAGTTAATATATAATTCCCTGGGGTAGTGTTTGGTCAAAACACTGCCATCCTCTCTATGGCTTGAATCCCGTTCTGACACATTCCATGGGGTTAAGATCTAGCCAACAATGGAATGTAAACTCTACTATCTCGGCCAAGCTCAGTTTCGGCTAACTGTAGTTTTCTCCTTCCAAATGATGTTTTTCTTGAGCAGAGGTATTAGAGCAGGTGGGAATCCAACCAAGCTATTAATAAGTAAAGTTAATGATAAATTACATGGTATCTGGTTTGTATAATCCCGAGCCTTTTGGTATTCTGATGTCGTTTCCTAACCACCTAGTATTTTGAATCCAACCACATGGCATGAATATTCTATAGCTTCTGTAGATTTTTTTTGTGGTTCTTTTTTGTGTTCATCATACTGTTTAGAAAATATCCAATTCTGTTGTATGATCTGCATCTCTAAATAGCCTATGTGGCTATCCAAGTATGGGAAAAGTGACAGGGTTAATTTTACTTCCCAACAAATCTTCAACTACAAGATCCCTGCATTAATTACAAATATAGATATAATTCTAAAATAAATACCCAATGTGTGCAGAGATCTTGAGAAGACAAAGGTAAAGAGAGGACATCCTTATGAGATGCTGGTTTATTGAGTGCCACTTATATCAAGTATCAAATGATACTACTAGTGAATAAAACAGTGAAAGCCATTAACTTTGGGAGTTTATATTCTGGTAGAAGAAGATAGACACTTTTGTGTGTGTGTGGTATTAGGTATTGGACCAGGGGCATTCAACCTCTGATCTACATCCCCAGCCCTATTTTATTTTTTATTTTGAAACAGGGTCTCACTAAATTGCAGAGGGCCTAAGTTGCTAAGGCTTGCCACAAACCTGTGACCTCCTATTTCAGTCTCCCAAATACTGGGATCGCAAGTGTGCTCCACCATGCCCAGCTGAAGATAGACAATTAATAACATAGATTAGAGTGTTGAATTTGAGAAACATTATGAGGGCAAGTGGAACTGGTTTAGGAGGATGGAGAAGTCAGTTAGTTTTACATAAGTTAGACATGGAAGGATCAAGAAGGTAGCATTTAAGCAGAGATTTGAAGGAAATCAGAATAATTAGGGGCTATGTGGGAAAGAACATTCTGCATGTTCCAGGACTATCAAAAGTGTTCTAGGAGATAAGATTAGAGAGGTAATGGGAGACAGTTTACATGGGGACTTGTAGGCCATCATGAAGTCTGTGACATTTCCTCTGAATGAAATGGGGAGAAGAATGGTTTTTACCAAAAGTTCACTATGGCTATTAAGTTAATGGAACTTAGCAGGACCAAGGTAGGAGCCAGAAGTCTGGTGAGGAGGTCTTTGTAAGGCACTGGAATGGAACTGTATTTCTAGAAAGAAAAAATAAAAAAAGAAAAAGAAAAAAAGAAAAAAAAAACCTGCTCTAGAACAAGAATCTCAGCTAGACTTGCCCCATGCTGAGTTTTTTGTTTTGCTAATAGTTGATAGGTTCAATATGTAGATTGTGGTTTTTGTTTGATTGCTTTTCATTAGTAGTCCTGAATTATTGGCAACTCACCTTCTTCCTTTCTGGAAAGAAGCAAGCTTTACATCTTTCTCTACACGAAAATACCCCTTGGGTCTCCCATCTTGCACTGACAGGTATGGAATGGCAGCTGCTGAAGTTTGTACTGCTGTAATGTCTAGTAAAAGCCCTCTCTGACTTGTTGGCCAAGGACACATGACACTAAACCCATAGGTGGCCCTGCCTTGGTCTGCAAGAATGACAAACTGCCTTTCCTGTGTGAAGCAGAAAATCAGTCTAGGAAGGCTCTTTGGATCTGTCCAGCTGTGCCTAGTGAAAGAAATGGAAGTGTCTTTGCTTAAATGTTGAAACAAGGTCATAAGCCAGGGAATTTGTAAAACTATGTCTCTTATCAGTCAAAAAGCATTTCTTTTGGACTAGAGTTTGCTTTCTAATTTTTAAGTTTTGAACAGCAAGATTTACACTGGAATGTTGATTTTATTCCTTCATACATCTGCATAAGAAGTATTGATTGCATCTACTGTGTGCCAGGTGATAGATATAGGAATATAGGATGGATCCTGTCCTCTGGGAACCTACAACCAAGTGAGGACATCAGGCAGCTCAAATCGACCAACCAAAAACAAAAAGCCAACTCTGTGTTGATATATGTGAGACATCTTAGAAGCCAGAAGAAGAATTACTTAGTGTGGCCCAGAGAGGTGAAGGAAGTCTTCTTGGGGGAGATTTTATTTACTTCCTGAAAGATGACCTTTGAGAATGTAGTTTGGCCATCAAGCAGCAATAGGAAGCTGTTTTATGTTTTCTGGAAGAATGTATTAGTCAGCTTTTTGTTGTTGTAACAAAATGCCTGAGAACAACTTGAGGAAGGAAAGTTTTAGTTTGGCTCACGGTTTTGAGGTTTCAGTCCAATGTTAGCCAGCTCCATTGCTTCAGGCCTGAGGTGAGGCAGACCATCCTTGTGGGAGGGCATAGTGGAGGAAAGCTGCTAAGCTTATGGTACCTGGGAAGCAAAGAGAGAGAGCAAGGAAGGGGCTGGGAAAAAGATATATCTTTCCAGGGCATGCCGCCAGTGACCCACTTCCTCCAACTGGGCCCCACCTCCTATTCTTTCTACCACCTCCTAATATACCATCAAGTTATGAATCTATCAATGGATTAACTTACTGATGAGGTCAGAGCCCTCATGATTCAGTCACCTTCCAAAGGTCCTACCTCTGAACACTGCTTCATTGAGGACCAAATCTTCAACACAGAGGAGATTTATCCCTTCATGTTGTTTCCTCCTCTCAGCATTTGCAGAGCAACCATCTTGATGAATCATGAAACTGCAAGAAAGGCTTAGTGTGGTCTTTGGAAAAACTGATGTTGTTCTACAGGAGAACCCTTTTGAAAGTTGGGGAATAGGCCAACAAGGTTATGTCAAGTGTTTGGTATTCCAAGTGATACATTTGGAAGATGTGCTTGACTTGTTGTATATGAACATCCATGTACTGATGTGCTGTGGCATAATGGGTAGAATATAGCATAATTTTATAAGCTCAATGCCACTATCTGGAGCTTTTCTCTCAATTTCAATGGCACACAACAAAGATTTACCTCTCATTTATATGAGATGGTCTTGGGAGTTGACTTCGCTCATCTCTGTGAGATCTTCTGGTACCCAGGCTGAAAAAATAGCCACTAACCTGGGCATGCTCAACCCATGGCAAAACCACAAGATGCAGTGGTTACTTCACCTATGTTCATTGGCTAAAGCAAGTCACATGGCCAAGCCTGATTTCAGCAGGACTAGAAGAGGGCACAAGGGGAAGGCTGTATGGGGAATTGACCTGGGGGAGAGGGACAGTCAACACTTTGAATAAATGGTCCAGGAGAGTTGGGAAAGGGTGAAGGATTTCTTCCATGTTCAAAACTTTTGATATTGTGGGGATGACATAATTGGAGCCACACTGTTACTGTTTCTGTGGAATTATGAAGAGCTTTATAATGGATATTTACTAAATATTTAGTAGGTTGATTTTATAGGAAAGACATAAATGGTATTTTCCTCTACTTTTATAAATGACTTGATCCTCCAATCTAGATATGTTTATCTGTTATAAAAGGCACAGTTGGAAGTACCACGTTTCTGAAGCAAGTCCTGATGTGTTATGTGAAGTTTATGTATGTCAGGGAAACTCTGAAACTCAGGCTTCCATCCAAAACATGTAGTGACATTTCTTAGCCTTAGGGTCCTAGATTGCCACCCTGGTCCTAACATGCCCAGCAGTATCTGGAAGATGTTGTCCACAGTAAGGATTCAGGCTAAGTTTCCATGAGGGTATAAGTATGTAGATGCTTAACTGTTTGCTAGAAGGTATATGACTTTCCTGCTTCTTATCTCTCTTGTGTGACTTCCATGCCAATTTAAACATTGTATACCAGGAGGATCCCTATAATCTTGTCTACCCTGCACCTTGGTCTCCTGACAGTGACCCATCAGGTAAATTGTTTACAGTCACACTCCTACCTGTTGTATCTAGTAAGTAAACTGAAGTAACCCTGCCTGGTGTGGGGCATCTGCTGTGTGACCCCAACACAGTGTCAGCTCTCTTCCCTGACAGCCTCTGAGTGTGCAAGGTAGCTTGGTGCTTGCAAGTTCATAAATAATCATCTCCACAGACTATTCTTAGTAGCAACAGATGCTAATCTTTTCCAGCCTGCTCTCGGGGTCAGTGGTGGGAAAGAGAAGAAAAAAATGAAAGCATTGTTTTGCACATGGCTGGACATCTGTATTTCTGAATCGCCCTGTTGTGTGTGTGATGCAACTGCTGGAGCTGTTTTGCTGAATGTGAACTTTGTCCACTAACTGGAGTCTAAATTGGTTTTGGATCCTTCTGAAATCTAAATGGCCAGACCATATTTTTCTAATATTTAGTTGGATTGCATCTTTGCTCCGAAGTGGAGCTGACTTTGAATATGTTCACATCAGCAGCAGGGGTTGCTTCTCTATTTTCCTGATCTGGGTTGCTTGTTTTTCCCAAGACTGCTACTTACTTCTTCCGTTGTGCATATTTGGGAGACCAGGAAGGTAGTTCCCTATGAAATTGTGGCCTCAGTGACTTCAAGGATCATTAACTCTAGTGTTATTGTTAGGAAGAAAGCAGTTTAGAAACTAAGCAGGTGAATCACCAAGAACAGCTAACCTAGCAGGTATGCAGGTGCCATGGCAGACTTGGACTTGGGCTTCAGATATCAAAGTGCCCAGATCCTGGGCTGGGAACGTAAGACTGTGGTTTGGTAGCTCTAGTGAGAAACTGTGTGTGTGGTATCAGGAATCGAACCCAGTGGCACCCTACCCCTGAGCTATATCCACATTTTTTTACTTTTTATTTTGAAACAGGGTCTTGCTAAGTCGTACAGGCTGGCCTTGATCTTCTTGTCTCTGTCTCCAAAATACTGGGATGACAGGCATGTGCCACTGTGCCCAGCTAACAAGAAGATTCTTGGCCTCATTATGCATCAGAATCACCTGGGGAACATTGAACATATTACTCTATGTTACTTGTGCTGTAGACCTAACTCCAGAAACTGCCTCAGTCTAGGGTGGGACCTGGTATCTCTGGTTTAAAAGAGTTCCCCAGGGGATTCTCATGTGTAATCAGAGCTGAGAACCTCCATTTTGGGAAGTGCAAAGTTTTTGATAAAACTATGTAGCTCTGTCTAGCTATCTATGTTTTATTTTGAGTGCATTTCTGTGTTATAAAAGGCATCTTATTTAGGTGGGGGCATTGACAGATGAGGAGAGTGGATTTTTTTTTCTTTAAATAATCATATGAATAGTAATAATGTTAACATCAGTTACTGAATGATTATATTAAGCACTGGGATAATCTTATATTAGCACCATACATGCACACTATTATTATTCTCAATTTTATAGATAAGGAAGCTGAGGCTGACGAACATCCTGTGTAATTTCCCCACAGTCACACAGCTGATAAGTGGCAGAGCCAAATCTTGAACTTGGCCTGTCTGACTCCAGAGCTCATCCTATTAATCACTCCCTGAGGATGATAAATTTAAATAAAAATTAATGTGAAGGAATGAGATGTCAAAAGGGAGAATTCGTCAAGTGAAAAACCATATGTATCTATATGTATAAGGGAATAATTCTTCTTTGCTAAAAAAGAAAAAAAATGTTTTGATATGTTTCTTTTTTTCTTTTAAATACAATATTTCTCTCCTAAAACCCATGGAACTTGAAGGTAGGCAGCAGAACACATGGGCTTGGATGCTGGTACTAGAATTAAGTAGTGGCCTCTGAGCTTAGCTCATACACATTATTTGTATCCCCATTTGAAGAATGGAAATCATTTCTTTTTGTATGAATTTATATTCAGAATAAGTACATCTTTGAAGTCATTCTCTTGCCCAGGATGGAAAATAACTACAGTGTTTTTCATTTTGTTCCCTGGATAGAACAGTGATTTTTTTTGTTTTGTTTTGTTTTCAGGCTGGTAAATCTGAGGAATTACTTCTTACTTAAGTGACTGCATTGGTTTTCTAATGCCTGTTAAATTTAAAATAGTACTAGCCATCTATCAATGGGTAGAGCCCTAGAAATTCCATAGCCAGTCTGGCAGGCCTATTACTCCCCATACATAGGAAGGAATGTTGTGGATTGAGGCATCCAATAAATATTTGCTAACCGAGGAACTGAATGAATTTTGCAAATATAGGCCATAATAGAAATAGTACCTAGTGTATTGCTCAGGACTTCTTGAGAAATGAAAGGGGTCTTAGTCAATTGTCATGCTCCAGGATTCTCTTCAGGGGCCCCATGGTCAGCTAGCTGGCCAACTTCTAATTACCTACCTGGAGGAATGTCATGTACACTAAGCATGGTAATATTAATAGGCTGAAAAAAATCTTATCATTACCAACCTCTGTTTATATCTTTCAGCCTTGATGAAAGGATATTGACTTTTCCTTCCCTCTAAGTATTATTTTTCATATTGTAAATTAGAAAATTCAGCGTCCCCAGGGTACGTGAGGAGCAGGAGTGAAGTGACTTGCCAGCTCATATGAAAGATGAGCAGTCCAACTTCAATGCCTTTGTGTCCCCTGCTACAAGGACACCTGGATGAGACCCTGCTCCCTCTGAGAGTTCAAACTGCTGTCACTGATGCTATAAAAGGACATTTAGACCTGTGTTCCTGGCTCGGTAGTTAGTTAGCTTGAGTATTTTTAGGGCTCTTGTCTCAATCTGATTTCTGCTTGAAATTTTAACACACACAGGCTGCACTGAAATGATTTTTAAACTACACTTTGGGTAGCATAGGAGGAATTGGATTAGTACTACAGCTTTTAAACTGTCTTTATGTCCTCTCTCTCTCTCTCTCTCTCTCTCTCTCTCTCTCTCCTTCTTCTTTCTTTCATTGCTAAATATCCAACAGGCTGAATGGAGGAAATTCAAGCCTACCCCTGGAGGGACCCCTGTTTAGTCATCTGTCTAGACAGAGGAGTTCATATAATGGACTTCTCTGTTTCTTTTGCTTTGTATAACAGACGGTGGTCCCTTCTTTTCAACTTTGGGAAGATGTCAACATTTGGTTTGTTGATCCCAACCTGCTGTTGATAAGCCAAGAAAGTGACTCACTCATGAGCCAACAATGACTCTTGAGTGTGACAATTAGACTGTAATCTAGTAGAAGGAAAATACAGGTTTTGTGTAAAGGAGACCTGGGCAAAATCCTGACTGTGCCACATCAGACAAGTCAGTTCTCCTTGGTGAACCTCATTTTTCTTTTCGCTTAGATGAGGATTGATTTAAAACATAAAGAACAAAACAAAGCAAAAAACCTCTACTTCTTCATTCATGGTTCTTTAAAGAAAGAAATGATCTAACATATAAAGTGTCTTGTACATTGTAGGGGATGAAATTGTTATTCATTCATTCATTCATTTCAAGGTCATTATTGCAACGTTTGGCTCTTTTATTCTGACAATCTAGGAAACTAGGAATTCCGGTCCATGTTTTTAATATCAAGTTAGCATACATTGAGAACAACAAGTGATATTTTTTCAAAGTCTAAAAAAACCAAAAAACAAAAGTGGTGCCAGTTTCTGTGAGAGGAAAATAATATTGGATATATTTTTTATGTGAGATAGCTACAAATAATCAAATACATAGAATCAAAGAGAGGAATTGTGGTTGCCAGGGGCTGAATTGGGGATGGGGAGTTACTAATTAATGGACATAAAGTGTCAATTAAGCAAGATGAATAAGCTCTAAAGTTCTAAAGTCAACAGTAATACATTGCATATTTAAAAATTTATTGACCCAGCATTCGGGAGGCTGAGACCGGAGGATCCGGGTTCGCGGCCATCCTCAGCTACCTAGTGAGGCACTCCGCAACTTCGTGAGACTCGGTTTCAAAATAAAGAATAAAAAATAGGGCTGGGGGTTTAGCTCAGAGGTAGAATGCCCCTGAGTTCAATCCCCGGTACTGCAAAAAAAAAAAAAAAAAAAAAAAAAAAATTTATTGAAAGAGTAGATATCATATTAAGTATTCTTACCATCCTTTCCAAAAAAACTGGTTAAAGAAGTAGGCAGAATAATATGCTTTGTTTTCTTAGGAGGGCTAGGAACTCATATAACTTGCCTAAAAGAAATTTATATATTTACAGCTAAGTGGTACATCAGCCATTTGCTTATTGTCATTTCACTTTAAGTCCTGCCTAGATTGTCCCTGAAAAAAACGATCTCGAAATTTTTTATTATTCCATTTAATTCACTTGATATTCACTGAGCATACACTGGATCAAGGGGTGGAGTCTGAAGTAAACAGGTAGATAAAAAATGAGATAAGAAGGGATGGATCTCTCTGGAAAGAGGAAGCTCAGACTTCCCAGCAGGAAGGTACTAGAATTATACCATTTAGGTGTAAGTGTAAGTGTTACTATCTTTAGTGCCATACCATTGGTTAAGTTTCCTCCAAGCCTCTGTTTCTTTTCCCTTATCTAACTGGGATAATCCAGATGAGCTCCTAATAGATGGTATGCTCCCAATCACTAGTAACATTCTTTTGTTTTTAATATTCTTTTGTTGTTAATATTCTATTATCCTTGCCTTCAAGTAGATTATAGTCATCTATGGAGACAGACTTGCAAATGAACTATCCTACACAAAGCAGAAAAATTCAGAACTGCTAAGTAGTATTTATAAGCAAAGTGTACTGGGAACACATAAGGAAGTTGAGTTAGTAAATGAACCAACTTGTAAGAGAAGCCATACCTAACATCCTTAGAACCATGCTTCTGCCTCAGCAGTGAATAGTCTCTAAGTGAAAAAAGAAACAGAAAATTCAGTCTGTTCTTTGGCTCTTAGAGGACAGAAGCAAATGATATCTATGTTGGTAGCAAAACTTTTCACGTTTCATAGTATGGTTCATGACATTCTCATACATTGAAATTCCATTAGAATCCAGTGCTTTACGTGGCTTTGGATATGGTATGTCTGAGTCATGTCTCTTTCAATACAACTGTAATCAATAAAAATCCCCAGTAAAATGTGGTTAACCGCAAGGACATCTCTCCCCACCAACCCCACCCCCAAGTCAGCACTGTGATTTATTCAGTTTAGTGCTCCTCCCCCTAATATACTTTACACTGGAAAGTTCTTGTGTTTCTCCAAGTATGAAAAACAGAAGTCTTACTCTTCCTGGCCCCTGCCCCTCTGATATACAGTTTCACTCATGCGAGTCCTCTATGAAGCTCTGTCCTGTCCAATAGCCTGGGTGGCTATGGCTGGGAGATGTCTGTCTAATTTCATGGGGAGGCAGGATAGAAGCTCCCAAAGGATTCAGTCTGAGGTCCCAAAAGACCTTACTATGCCAAAGCCTTTACTTTCCTCTAATATAACTCTGGCCTTTCCCATATCCTCATTAAGATGCATGCCCTATCCTCTGCCACCTCCTTAATTTTCATTCATTACCTGTGTCATAGTGTTTTCTTTCCTGGAAGTGAACTGTGGTGACAGCATGAGTTGTGAGTGGACAGAGAGGGCTGGGAGAGGGTGAAGGGAAAGGAGAGGAGAGGAGGGTGATGATGGGAGAGGTGTGGAAAGATCATGAAGGTAGCCTTCACCTACTTCCTCTTTGGGTCTGTGGTCAGTACCCTCTAGCATAGCACTTCCTGGGCCAGCTGAGCCAGGAAGGAGAACGGTGCCTGCCAGCAGAGTCCACTTGTCACTTCAGCGGTCTTTGAAACATGACCTTCTGCGCCCACAGAGGATGGCTGACTTGACTCCTACCTTTCCTTATAAAAGAGAGAATGTGCTGCATTTTCTTCAACCTTATGAAAACATTGCTGCTTTCTGTTTTCCAGAATGCTCAAGTTTAGTGTTCCTACCTTTTCTCAAGGATACTACGTGGGAGGAGCTTTTATTTAAAAGTCTGAGGTTAAATATCTGGAAGGTAAAATGAGGCCCATTGAAAAACCTGCTTTTATAAGGAAAGGTAGGAGTCAAGTCAACCATCCTGTGTGGGCACAGAAGGTCATGTTTCAAAGACCGCTGAAGTGACAAGTGGACTCTGCTGGCAGGCACCGTTCTCCTTCCTGGCTCAGCTGGCCCAGGAGGTGCTATGCTAGAGGGTGCTGACCACAGACCCAAAGAGGAAGTAGGTGAAGGCTACCTTCATGATCTTTCCACACCTCTCCCATCATCACCCTCCTCTCCTTTCCTTTCCCTTCACCCTCTCCCAGCCCTCTCTGTCCACTCTCCTTTTTCTGTTTGCACATCCAAGAGAGGTTTAGCGAGTCCTCACCTCTGAATCAGAGAAGACAGGTGAAGTTCGCTGGCTGTGCTCTGATCTCATTTTACCACTGACCTTTTTACTTGCTCTTAGTTGATGGAGAGAGATGGTTTTAGAAATGTCCAATTGCTATTAACTTTTTTACTTAAGGAACCAGTTACCCTTTGCTAAGTACCTATTTCCTGCTTCTTTTATCCACCCTTGGTATTTGGTCAATAACTACAAAAATAATAGTAATGAGAATACTTAAGGACTGTTTTATACTCAAAGCTCTCTTTTATGCATGTTGGAGATTTCCGTTGCATCCTGTTAGGAATAGAATTGTCATGTTTCTCTCTGTTACATATGAGGAAACCGAAGTAGAGAGAAGGAAACCGAAGTAGAGAGAAGTTAAAGAATTTGCCTTAACTACTAGTGGCAGCTCCTGGGACACCCACCCCCAACACTGCCACTGTCATCCTTACTGGCTCCCTTGGGTCAATTTCTCATCATGTGACCTAAAGGCAGCAGTATGTTGCATTGGTCAAGGGAACAAACTGCAATGAAAATGGCCCAGGTGTGAGAGTTTAGGGAAAGGCATTCTACTCTAGAAGTAGATTCCACCTGGTCTAAAATATAGGCATCATCACACTCTCATCCATGTTAAAAACCTGTCTGGCGCACACATACACAGAGCTCCTTAGGGTCTGAAACTGGAAAGAGTCATCAGCCTGCCAAGTTCTCTTTTAGATGACTTTTTTTTTTTTAAGCTAACCCCTTTGATTAGCAAACAGTACAAATGTTTATAGAGTTGGAAGATTTTTAATATCTTTATTTGAATTGCACAAAGCAGCCAAATGTAATTTGGCCCTAGGCTGCAGTATATATGTGTCTAGGTGCCAAGAAGCAACTGCGCTCCGCCTGAAATGCCGAGCATTCCAGACCTGTTACCTTGTAAGTGTAATATTTACCAGATTTTTGCTTCATCTGGAGATGAAGAGCAGAGCTGAGTAGAGTGGGGGCGGGTTGGGTCAGGCTGCTGAGAAGGGAACTCGGTGTTCAGAGGAATCCTTGAATGAGTAGGTAGCTGGGAAGGTGAACAAAGATTTGCTAGAAGTAGCCCTTTTTTATTTTTATTTTTGGTGCTGGGGACTGAATCTAGGGTCATTCTACCTCCGAACTGCACCTCCAGGCCTTTTTTATTTTTCATTTTAAAACAGATTTGTACTAAGTTGCAGAGGAACCTGCTAAGTTGCTGAGGCTGGCCCTAAACCTGAGATCCTCCTGTCTTGGGCTCCCAAGTACTGGAATTACAGGTGTGCACTACTGTACTTGGCAACTTTGATATCTAGATATCTAGGAAGAAACAGTAGAGGCTGGTGTGTTGAGGTGCTTGCCATGTGCCAGCATAGTGCTAAACATCTTACTTTCTTTTTTTTTTTGCGGTGCTGGGGATTGAACTCAGGGGCATTCTACCTCCGAGCTACACCCCCAGCCCTATTTTTTTATTCTTTATTTTGAAACCGAGTCTCACTAAGTTGCGGAGTGCCTCACTAGGTAGCTGAGGCTGGCCGCGAACCCGGATCCTCCAGTCTCAGCCTCCTGAATGCTGGGATTCAAGCGTGCGCCACCACGCCCGGCTAAACTTTCAGGATCCACTTTATCCTCACAATTCTAGGAGATAGATGCAGCTATCATTACCATTGACAGGGAAAAAGCAGCAGGAAGAGTTAAGCAGAATAACCAAGTTCAATTCTGCGCCATTCTAAAGTCTCTAAAGGTAAAAGTGGTATAGAGCAAGGAGTGAGTGCATGAGGCTGAGCCAAAATCATTTTCCATTCCCCAACTTTCCCAACTCCCCTATTAGTAAGGTGTTAGGAAGATCTAACATAGGAGAAGACTGAGGCCTAAAAAGTGAAGACATTTACGCAGGGCCACGCTTTTATCTGGCAAACCCAGGAGTGGAGTCTGGGTTTGCTGAATCCCAAACCTGAAGTCACCTTGTGACTTCATCTTCATTAGGCACCAGCGACAAGATCAAAAGCAACAGGAAACCCTAAAACTCTGGGCAAGCTCAGCTCTCTGTTATGTTCCTCAAGAGAAGGAGCTAGAGGTAGAGCTCCAGAGGGTCTGTGCTGAACACTGCAGACAATAAACAGTGCCAGTAAATGAGATCTTGTTGATAGGAATGTGTGTGTGTGTGTGTGTGTGTGTGTGTGTGTGTGTGTGTATGCATGCATGTATGTGTGTGTGTGTGTGTGTGTGTGTGTGTGTGTGTGTACATGCAGAGGGACATTTGGGGCTAAAGCAGGGGAGAATTATTTCCATGTTGTAGAAATCAGGAGCCACGAGAGAAGCACAGGTTCAGCATGTGGAAGAGTGTCCACAGGTCAGCAAGAAAAGGGACAACAAAACCCAGCTCTGTCTCTTTCCAGCCTTTACCAGATGGAGGCTGCTATTAGTATCCTTCGTACATCTGAGGGAAAAAAATCTTTTTTGAAGTATTTGTGTGGAAAGGAAGGCAGTGTTAGAAACTCTCTACTGCCCCTGCTACCCCACCCACTTCGGTGCTCAAGGCTGTCTTCCAAAAGGCCAGAAATACAAATGGCGGACTTCTTGCCCCAAGGCCCCTTGTGAGAGCTCTTCCCCAGCTACTGCGCCCTTTGCTTGGCGGGGGGGGGGGGGGGGGGGGGGGGGGGGGGGGGGGGGGGGGGGGTTGCTTTAGTTGAGTGTCACCCAAGAAGCAATATTTTTAGCTGAAGATAGAAACTTATAAAGCAAAGGTGTGAAGTGAAGGTCTCTGGTGAGGCCGTCTCTGGAAGGGCTCGCTGTCAGCAGGATGAGAAGTGCTCAAGACATGTTCAGATGGCAGCAAAGTGGCTTCCATCAAGGCGCTCGGGGGCAGGAGCTGCCAACATGATGATCCTGAGCAACAGGCAGCACTCCCAAATTGAAGCAGTAGGGGGTCAGGGTTTTTTTCTTTGAGGGAAAATCAGATGTTTTCCTAGTGGCTTCACAGTGTCACAATGTCCCATGGGATATTAGGACACAGGCACTGAATCCAAAGGATGATGTCCCATCATTTAAAATCTTAAAGAAGATAGGTGAGTCACTTGCTTGTAATGAACCAGCAGGACTTTAGATAGAGGAGTCAGGTTTTAGAAGATAGACTTAAACTCATCAACTCCTGCTCCTGTTATGGTACTTAGATCCTCTTCACAAACCACCTCCCATGTCCTTAAGCATGCTCATCTCCAGTGGCCTTTCTTTGTAGTGCAAACACTGGTCATATATAGAGGTAATGATATGCTAGTTCTCTTTTGGCTACTCATTTCAATTTTTGGAAATAGATGTTTGTAGGGTGAGGAGGTTTTTATATGACACAAACCTACTCCAAGTTGTCTTTGAGGCTTCTTGGGCATAGTATGGTTTTTAAATTAAACACCAGATGATAAGGCAAGTGAGAATGAAAGGCAATTCCCAACTAGGGAGAAAGAAAACTGTGTGTTAGAGGCTTAATTTTTTTTTTTTTTTTTCGCTATGGGAATTGAACTCAGGGGCATTCTATGTCCGAGCTATAACCCCAGCCCTATTTTTTATTCTTTATTTTGAAACAGGGTCTCACTAAGTTGCGGAGTGCCTCACTAGGTAGCTGAAGCTGGCTACGAACCCAGATCCTCCAGTCTCAGCCTCCCAAATGCTGGGATACAAGTGTGCGCCAAGCTTAAATTTTTGGATTCTGCTCTTGGGTATTACAGGAAAGCCCTAGAACCAGACTTATGATGTAATCAGGGGTTTAATTGGAAGACTCTGAGCATGAATGGACCTACATTGAGTCAGGATCTGAAACTTCTGTTTTGTCAATGTATAATTCTATAGGGATTTGGAAGGGCCTTTAGGAGGATGCAAAAGGCAACTGAAAATGTGAATCTTCATGAAGAAAAACACATTTTGAAATGCAGTAAAAGGACTTCTGATTTGCCTTTCAGTAGTCTCTTTTTCTTTTTTGATAAGAAAGAAGATACATGAGAAAAAGTGTTTGTGTGTGTGTGGGGGGGGCGGGGGTCTTAGGCAATGCCACACAGGCCCCCTATTGGCTTCACAGGCAAATAAAAATTCTTACCAAGAACTGGCAGTCCTTGCATAAGCCCTTTATCCCTTCCATCATGAAGTTTGGGAGTTTTTTAAACTAGAGCATTTAAACACAGCTACATGTTGGAGAATTTGCAAGATTAGGTGACTTGTCCCGTGAGTCAGGGATTAACGTGTTAGAAGTTGCAACAAATCAACAGACAGCTTCTGAAGAACTTTCCATGAAAGGCATTTTCAAGTAAGAAACTTCACCTTTGGATTTCCCCATCCAGGATGGCAGAGTGTAAACATGAGCCAACAAAAAGTACCAGATTCTGGACATTGTGAAATGACACAAGAATGTTCCCCTGCCCCTTCCTTCCTTTCCACATCACAGTTGCCATTTATGACGAATGTCAGATTGTTGTAACAGTTCTTTAAAAATGAGATACAGAGAAAGCTTATTTGATGTTTAAGATATATAAACTAATTTGCAAGCCCCCGGACATCTTGATTTATTAAAAAGAAAAAATAAATTAAATAGCATAAATATTTTGAATGCTTTGGATAGGTGTCTTTTTAATGACTATATTTTATCACTCATTATTTTATAGGATTGGAAGTTAACATCTTTTTCAGGTAGATATTAAAGTAACTATATATTTGGAATAGATTTAGAGTAATTTGAAAATACCTTGATGCATTAGTAGGCATGCGTATTTGAAAGGCTTACAAAAGCAAATATGTTGCATGTTTTCTATACTATTACTATTTCTATACTATTATACTATAAGCAAGATTTTGTACAGTAAGTATCTGTCCTACTTTTGACATGAAGTACTAAAAGTAGCCCATTTATAAGTCATTTTTATTTGGGCTCCACCACCTATTAGCTGTCTGACCTTAGATAAATCGTTTAATTCAGGCAGCCTGGTGTCATACAATGAGAATGGACTTTAGATCTTGACAAACCCAATAAGTAAAGGAAGGGGAATAAATAAAAAGGGAACTGCACCAAAGGGATACCAAAGGCTAACAGGGAAATGATAGAATCAAAGATAAGAAGTACTACTCCAGGTTTTTGGTAATTGTTAAAAAGTGGTCCTGTTTTGGTTAGCAGGTTGGCTCTCTCAGTACAAGTTAATCAGAATTGTTTTGTTCTCCTTAGCCTTAGTCTTCTCATCTGCAAAATGGAATTGGTAATAAAATCTACCTAGTAGAGTATTTGTGAGGTATATACAAAATAATCTAGGTAACACCTAGCTACTGTACTGCCTCTTACATATTGGGAGGTTTGACCTTCCAGGTAGTAGACGTAACATTCATTTGCTTCACCTCATCCTTCTCTAAATTCACGTACAGTCCATTCACACCCTTAGGGTCTAGTCAAGAAAGGACAGAAGGCAAAATTCAAACTAGTTGAGAATGGATGGTTAACATGAACTTGGAGCATGACCTGTGGGGAAGATTGGCACAGCCAGGGTGTCTCTGATGGTTGAGAATGAATTGGCTGCAGGTGCTTCAGGGGCTGCCCGAGAACTCATTGCACCCCCATGCAGTAAGCTTCTCAGGGCTAGTGAGGCAGTGACCTCACATCACCCCCTAAGAGTGGCTCAGGTTGTATGCACCGGAATCTGAATGAATACCCCTTCCCAGTTTTAGGTGAATGTAGTTAAATGGGAAAAGAGCCTATTAGGAGTTAGGGCCTGGGTTTCATTATTTTTTCTTCCCACTTACAAGTGCTTTCTGGTTATTAACTCTGAACCTCGGTTTCTTTATCTACTAAGCTGGAGCCCTATCTCAAAAGTTGCTTGGGGGGGGGCATGAAATTAGATAATATCTTGTAAGCTAATGCTCCTTATATTTGAACAACATCTGGGGATGTGTGGACTGGATTTTCTCATTCAATAAGAGTAATTTAATAGCTGGGAATAGTGACACACATCTGTAATCCCAATACATGGGAGGCTGAGACTTGAAGATTGTAGGTTTGAGGCCAGCAACTTAGCAGTACACTCTTTCAAAATAAAAAATAGCCCCCTATATAGGGCTCTGGATGTAGATCAGAGGTAAAATGCCATTGGGTTCGATTCTCAGCATAAAGTAATAATAATAATAATAATAATAATAATAATAATAAGTTTAAGTGCAGTAATTACTTTTTGTACTTCACATGCATGATCATATTTGAGTCTGGCTAGAGCCCTATAAAGAGATCTCTAGTTCACAAGGCACAATGAGATTATGGGCCTTCTCCAAAGTAACAAAATTCAGAGACAAATGGGAATTCTTACTAAGAAATTGCAGGCCTTGGTAGAAATCCTTTATTCCTTTGACTGTGAGATTTGGGAGATTTTTACAGAAGGATTTAACATGACCACATGTCAGAACTAAAGCCAAAGTCTCTTCACTTACGCTGCAACAGACAGAACTGGATCAGGAGCTAGAAAATCACACACAGAGTCTGGCCTTGGCTGGTGAGGGCCTGCTGAGGAGGAGAGTAATGTGGGCTTCATAGTGTCTCCCTTAGAGACACTACGATAAGCTCAGTCTTTGAGCATTGCTTGACTTCTTCCCCTTCTTTTCCCTTTGAAGAAAGTTGATGATTCAAGTGGTTAGAATAGGACTTGTCTTGAAGCCTCAGTACAGTGGCACAGGTTACCTAGTTCTGTCATCTCTTTGTGAATATTGTCATAGGTCTCTAGCTACTCTCAGGGATGTCCCTAACTCCTTCGGTGGCCAGCTCTATTAGAATGCTCATTCTTGTCTTGATCTTGAGCTATTCTGGGGTTTTCTATTCCCTGGCCCTTGAAGTACTACAGAACAAACCTTTGTCAAAAGGGAAGAGGACATGGAAGAGTGGAAAGTGTGGAATTGGAGCTGCTTTTCTGTTTTAGCTGCATGCTCTTGCAGAAGTAACTCATCTGCCGGGGACCTCAGTCTCTCCACTTATACAATGGGAGTGGTGGGGGTTGGAATTGAACTGGCACATAGTAGGTACTCTCGATAAATAACATTTGTATGAGATAGATGTCACTAAGGTTAAAAATAAGACTATGTTGAAGAAAACCCACTTTGTAAATTGTTTTTAAAGTGGGTGCTGCTAATAGTAATATCACTACAAGTCTCCTTGTATACACCTGGTTTATCAAGTAATCCAATGAGTTAACAACTCATAACTCTAAAAGTGGTTTTCTGAGACATGTCCTGTTGAATAAGGCTCATGTCTGCCCACAGGTTCCTGGTATTAATAGTTATAGGCTGCAGTGCAAAGGTAGACCCACAGACTTTCCTGGTTTGATCCTATAAGATGGAGAAAGAGACAGTTCTCCTTTATAAGATCTCCAATACTGCTGCTGTTTTGAAGTTTGCGATCTTTTCTATATTCCTAGTTTAAAAAAATTCTAATTGGCATCAGATTCTGAAAGATAATACATCCTTTCCCCTTTTGCCCTCAATATTTTGTTAATGATATAAACTTATATTTATTATTTCTATGTTATATGCATTATCTCACTGAATCTTTATAGCAATTTTTAGAGGCAACTGCCAGTATGATTAGAGTTTAAAGATCACACATGGTTTTAAGAAATATACTGTGAGTCCCTGCTCTTGTGCTAATTACATCTACAATGTAAACACCTGAAGAGGTGTCTGTAATATACAATATAATAATTGTTGTCAAGACACAAAAAAGGGAAAATGATTCCAAAAAGAGGCAATACTTTGCCGGACCTTCAAGGATAAAAGGAATTTGCCAGATGGAAAGGGTTTCTAGATAAAGAACTAGCATGGCATGGGTGTGGTGGTCTGTCAGTGCTTGACTTGTTTGCAGATTGGAGGTGATATGGTGCCCTTAGGGCATGAGGCAGAGTCCACTATGGGATTGGAAGGGACGAGGAGGGGAAGGGAGAGAGGGCTCATGAATCTGGAAAGGTAGTTTGGGATGACAGGGTACCAAGACAGATATGTTATTAAATTGTCTGTTTAGGTATTTGAATTTTGTTAAGAACTTTCATGTATTAGAGGTAAAGAGGGAGGAAAGGATGGTTAAGAATAGAAACAGAACCTCTTAGTACTATACTTGGTACCATGTCTAGCATGCCAGGCTACAGCAGGATAGTGCTTTTTTAAAATTAATTAATTTGTTATTTATTTATTGGTACTGGAGATTGAACCCAGGGGCATTCTACCTTGGAGCTATACCACAGCCCTTTTAATTTTTATTTTGAAACAAAATCTTGCTAGTTTTCTAAGAGTCTCAGAAAGTTGCTGAGGCTCACCTTGAATCTGTGATCCTCCTGTCTCAGCTTCCTAAGTACTGGAATTACAGTCCACACCATGTCCAGCCAGGGTAGTGCTTTCTAACCTTGATCCCCAGAAATCTCAAGGGCAGGCAGTGTTTCTCTCAGCCTTAGCTAGAAGGGTCCTGTCAAAGCCTGTCATTATTTTAGACTAAAGGGAACTGAGGTTTTAGGTGGGATCGATGATGCCCATAGTGGGATCTACAAAGAAAGGCATGCCACCCTATCTTCTTAGCACTCACTTCTGAGAAGCCTCTCCCATGAAGCATACTTCAGATCTCCTCATAGCCTCATGGTCACCCTGAGAAAACCCATTCCAGTCGACCTTTTCACTTCCCTTTACCCATACTAAACTCCAGAGGATCGTGGTCTGATTGAAGGCTGGAGAAGCAGGATTGACTGTTGACTACTTTTATATATTGGGCTGGAAAAATGCTTTTAAGATTCCAGGATCTTTCTCTGAGATATTGTGAATGCTTGACCATTTCATGTCTCTCTCTGTATCTTCCTTTCTAACCTCCTCAACCCACTATCACAGTCATTACACTACATAGAAATGAATACAAACTGAAGAGTTCCCAGAGAGTAAGGCCATGCATCAGTGTCCTCTGCAAGAACAAAAACTGTAGTCAGAGTGGCGCACGCTTGTAATCCCAGCATTCGGGAGGCTGAGACCAGAGGATCCGGGTTCGCGGCCAGCCTCAGCTACCTAGTGAGGCACTCCACAACTTAGTGAGACTCAGTTTCAAAATAAAGAATAAAAAAAAAATGGGGCTGGGGGTGTAGCTCGGAGGTAGAATGCCCCTGAGTTCAATCCCCAGTACCGCAAAAAAAAAAAAAAAAAAAAAAAAAAAAAACTGTAGTCAGAGGATGGACCTGGCACTCACAGAGAAGTAGAATGTGGAATTTGACAAAATGTATAATTAGTGTAGAGCTATGGAAAAGGCACGTTTGACTCTTAGAGCTTTCCTTTCCACAATAAGAAATAAATAATATACAGTCAATTGGCTTAAAATAATGGGAAGCAAGAGGATCAGCTGGAGTTTCTAAAAGTTTGAGCTGTACAGTTGCCTGCCTAAGGCAACTGACCTCTGTGAGGCCATCTCAAGAGAAGAGAGGTCACAGCCAGTCCCTTCACACCTAAGGGGACATTTAGAAGTACAGCAGATGCCTGGACAACTGTGGGTTTCTTTGAACAGCAAGAAATGATTTTGTCACTGAGGCTGATAATCCAGTAGCATCTCCTCTCCCAGTGTCCCTCAGCGCCTCTCTGCTGTTATGCCCACTGCTATAGCTGCTTGTGGTCCAGTCTCACCATTCCCACCATAGAAGAAAGAGCAGATCAATCTAAAGAGCAGATCAATCTAAAGACATCTTCATCCCTGGGGACCCTGGCACTCTCTCTGATTCTCACTTTGGGGTCATTCCCAAAGTACTACTTACAGCAACAGTATATTGTGGGTTGCTGCATAGCTGGTCCTTGAAGTCAACCTGCCTGAACATAAATTACTTTCTCCTTCTTGGTTCCTTCTAGACTCTGTCACCCTTTCTCAGGCTGTTGTATGTTTAGAGGAAGATAATTCTATACTTGACAATGAAAATAGCTATTCACAAAAACAATGAGGAGAAAAAATGCCTTGACCAGAGGATCAGAGCTGACAGCTTGGTTTTCATTGTTATGGCATCTCTTCTAGTTGGAAGACAGTGGTCTCGAAATAGCTTTCTAGCCTACTCCAGTTAGAGGTCATGCTCTAAGGGATTGCATTGTTCCACTGATTGTTTTATATCTCACAGGGGAGGCTATTCTGAACCCAATGTCAAAAGACCAATATTGAATTGACACTAAGAAGTTCAGGGAATCAAGCCAGGTGTGGTGTCCCATACTTATAACCTCATCTATTCAGGAGGCTGAGGCAGGAAGATCCCAAGGACAAGGCTAGCCTGGGTAACTCAGGGAGGCCCTGTCTCAAAATAAAAGATAAAAAGAACCGAGGATATAGTTTAGTGATAGGGTGCTCCTGGGTTGAATCCCAGGAATAAATTAGCAAATGAACAAATGAACGAATAAATAAATAAATAGATGTGCAAGGAATCATTCAAATCAAACCATTTGGACTCTGAAGTGTGGTTTTCTCAACATAAAATGGGGATGATACTATCTGGTTTGTGGAGATTTCAGGCTTAGGTGAAATAACATACGTGGAAGTATTTCATGTAACTTAAGTCATGTGATTATGATTGACATTTATCATCATATATGACAGCCATTTGAAAAAAGATTAATTTTCTTTTGGTTTGTAAGATATATTGAATACTTCTTGTTTGCTAAAACACATTTTCTGGGTCCTGGAACTAGGTAAGACTCAGAACTGGAAAAATGATAGAGCCCCTGTGTTTATTAAACTTACAAAAGTGCCCTCCCCTAATATAGAGTTCTATGGTCCCAGTACTGGCACCATGAGCATCCTAATTAGGAGGTCTGAAATGGAGTTCATGGGTGTAGTAAAATAGATGTGTGCAGACCTCCTATTGGCCTCTCTACAGAGAATTCTTGGGGTTTTAAGAGAACCAAAGAGAATTGAGAAAGGTTATCACAAATTTCCCTGTTTCAAAATCTGGCCAGTAAGTGTACTCTGAGCAGTGTCACATGGGTGCTCTATTGAACAGTATATATGAATGTAAAGCAACTATTTGAGAACTTTATTGGCAACCTTTAATGCATTTGTATACACATGCTAAATTAATTGATTCAGATGAAATCATGGATGTAGCTATTTCCCCTCTTGTTCCTTTTTTCTTTCTTTTTATTCAGTACTGGGGATTGAATCCAGGGGCATTCTATCACTGAATGACATCCCCAGACATTTTTATTTTTTATTTTGAGATAGGGTCTCCCTAAGTTGAGGCTGGCCTCAAACTTGTGATCCTCCTGCCTTAACTTCCCAAGTGTCTGAGATTATTAATGTGCACCACCATCCTTGACCTCTATTCTTACTTTTCTGATACAAGGAAACCTTTCAGAAATGTTGCCTAGCCTTTAAAAATAGTCTATAGCCGCACAATTCACAATTGCCAAACTATAGAACCAGCCAAGATGTCCATCAACAGATGAATGGATTACAAAACTATGGGATATGTACACAATGGAATTTTAATCAGCCATAAAGAATAACAAAATCATGTCGTTTGCAGGGAAATGGATGGAACTGGAAAACATTATGTTAAGTGAGATTAGTCACTCACAAAAAGTAAAAAATTGTATGCTCTGCCTAATATGCAGAAGCTAGGGAGAAAGTGGGACATAAGAGGCACTCTAGATGGAGAAACCTTAGGTGAGCAAAGAAGTTGACCTAACTGAAAGTGATGGGGGACAGGGGGAACACCCTAATGCACATGATGTACTTTCACAAATGTATCTAAGTCAATCACTAAACTGAACTTGAGAAGGAGGGAGGGTGAGGGAGTGGGGCGGGAACTGGGGAAGGATTAAATGAGAAATGTGTGCATGTATACCTCTACCAGCTTGTACCTAACAAAGATGTATGATTACAGTGCACCAGTAAAAAAAAAAAAAAGAAATAAAAAGGCTTTGAGGTATAACTCAGAGGTAGAATACCTCTAGGTTCAATCCCCAGTACCACAAAATAAATAAATAAAAATAAAATATTCTCCTTATGTGAAATTAAAAAATAGGATTGTTAAAATAAATAAACAAACAAACAAATAAATATGGTCTAATAAAGCCAGTGCAATATGACAAAAAATGGACATCTTCAGTGACATAATTCATGTATCCTGGTACCCTGAGCTAGTAAAAGTTATTCCACTGACCTTAGAGTATGAGCAATGAGCCCTGCGCTGGCTTTGTGTAAATTTTCCACCTCTATACCTTTGTTTACTATTTATTCTATTCTGGTTATATATGTACATATACTCTACTGTGGAATTTTGGAAAATCTATTTGCTTTTGCTCCAACACATTTATAAAGCACTGGCCTGGCCTTATTGGGGGAAAAAAAAGAAACAAAACTCTTCTTTAAAGAGAATTTAGTAAGTGTTTTTAAGATACATAGGAGAACCATTGCTTTGGGACGAATAAAGACATTTGTCCTAGTCCATCTACCGAGCTGCCTGCGCGAAAAGAGCAGGGAAAGCTTCAGAAGAGGTTGACCCCTGTCACAGAGCCGCCTGCAAGACTCCTGAAGAGAGCAAGAGAGTTGTATGACAGAGCATAAGCTTCCTCAAAGAGAGAACGCGGACTCTTTCCTAATAATTCTCCTTCCATTCTCAAAATTGCAGTGCCTTCCAACTTTGCTGAGATATAAAATTAATTTGGACTGCTTGCATTAACTCTCTCAGGCTGTTATTTTGCAGTCAGTTCCCTCTCCCAGTGTTCCTCAAACCAAAGTAAAATTTGGACATTTTATAGCCTCTTTACACAAAAATAACGAGACTAAAACTCAGCCATAGGACTTGCTCTCAGCTACTTTAGTTAAATGAAAATAACACATACTTTCCCGTTTTAAAGGATTTAACTATGATCTAGCTCTGCAATGGAGATTCTTAAAGACTTTTTCCTCCTCACACAAATGGTGGCCCAACTTAAAGAACCGAAAGTTGTTTAGCACCTAAATGAACACAGTTTCTTAAAATAAATATACCAGCCCTGGCTTCATTCCAGAACTCTTTCATGCCACAGTTCATCTGGATTTGTATGATTCCTATATGTTTCCATATCTTAATTGCCTATAGCTATGTTGCTAATGCATATAGGATGAGGGAAGAGAGCACACATCCACCAGCCCTATAAAAGCTCCATCATTGAAACTCTCATGTTCTTTGCAGGGCACTAAGTGGTTATGCACTGAAATACTACTATGGATGTCTGGTAACTAACAATGTCTTCCAAGCATTCCTACTCTCTTTATATTCCAGTTTGAGAGCTGCCATTTGCATAAAGAAAAAAATTAGACCTTCCAATCAACTTTTTTTTCTTCTTTATTGATGCATTGTAATCATACATCTTTGTTAGGTACAAGCTGGTAAAGGCATACATGTACACATTTCTCGTTTAACCCTTCCCCAAGTCCTGCCCCATTCCTTCCCCCTTCCAGCCTTCTCAAGTTCAGGTTAGTGATTGACTTTGGTATGTTTGTAAAAGTACATCATGTACGTTAGGCTGTCCCCCCTCCCCCATCACCTTCAGTTAAGTTTTCCATTCGATTTTTGAAGGAAGCATATTTGGAAATGAATCTCTCAGAGTGCTGATTAATAGACGATGGGTGTTCTCGGATGAGGTGTGTCCAGAACCTTCCTTAGCTTACTCTCATTGGCCATTTTCAGTAGGACACAGCTGGCCTGCCAATCCACTTTAAAGGTAGGCCACGGAATGTGGCTCTAGGGCACCCTTCTTACAGAAGGGTGGGCATGGTGGGAGTACTCAGAATGAAGAGGGTCAGGTGGGGATTCAGGTCTATATCCACCTAACCACATCTTAGAGACTTTCTTCCTCATCTGTGAATTTAGGGGATTGATTGAAATAAACGCTAAAAATTGTTCTAATCTTACAACTCTGTCCCCTGTAATATTGTTTAGTAGGTAAATGCATAGGTCTACCATGTCACACTTCCAATTCTTCTCAACATATTCATAATGAAGAATCAAATCAAGTAAATACATATTGAATAGTGGTATATTATGAATTTTCCACATAAAGCCTCAGGGTATAAGATGATGGCATTTATAAAATAGTGAAAAGACCAAAGACTTGTAATTTATTTTGCATTCAAAATGTGTAGAACAGGAGACCTGTGTGTAAGGGGACAGGGATTAATTCACTGTTAGTGTGCATTAATAAAAGTTCAGCTGGGTGCAGTGGTTAATACCTGTCATCCCAGAAACTCTGGAGGATGAGGCAGGAGGATTGCAAGTTCAAGGCCAGCCTTGGCAACTTAGCAAGACCTTGTCTCAATATTTAAAAATGGATGTAAATAAATGAATAAATAAATAAATAAATACATACATACAATATAGGTCAGTGTTAGAGAGCCCCTGGGCTCAATTCTGAGTACTGCAAAAATAAAAAGGAAAAAAAAAGTATATATCCACAGTATAATATATGATAGTTCTCCTCTCCTCTGCTTTGAGAATTATGTTCAGATTTAAGATTATGTTTCAATTTTAAGATTGGAGAAAACAGTAGACAAACCAGGAAAGATGAATGACTTTCATGAAACACAATGAAAACAATAGAGCTTGTTAGCTTAAAAAAAGGAAAGAGAAGAAGTAAACACTAGTTTCAGAATTTCTAAGCAGGAACAAGTGGAAAGGAATTAGGCCATCATGTGCAGCATAACCAGACTCACCATGTAGCCCTTACAGATAAGCAGCTCTCAACCTGAATAGGGAAGAACTTTTGTGTAGTTAGAACTATTGGAGGCTGGAGTTGGCCATCTGTCTGCATTCTGGGTTCTCAGTCTCTGAAAGACTTCTGGGACAGGCTGTCTTCTATTGTTGTAGAGAAAACTACAGCAAGAGGAATTACATACTAAGAACATTGAGAGACCACCTAATAGGTGCCAGGCCAACCTCCAATGCCCTCTCCTTTCTACTGTAATGAAAAGTTGCAGAGAGAATGAACGTTGCTCTATTTGCTGTACTTCTCTCCAGCTGCATAATCCAGATCATCTATTCTTCTTCATATTTGCTCACTCCGAAGCCATGAATTTAATCCTTTAGTAATAACAACCCATGCCACTTGGTTAAGTTGGTAAACAGCTTGCAATCCTAGCAGGGTGTGCCCTGCTGCTTATTAACTTAAGCTTTAGGGCAAAGCCACAAATCAGTACAGTGCCTCAAAGTAATTAGGTGATTGCTTTACCAAAAAAAAAAAAAGGCCACAAGCAAGAAGCTTACAAAAAACACAAAAGAAAAGCTTGCAGTACAAGACATGCATTGGCTATTATGCATCACTGCTATAATTTTGTAAAGATTAGGAAAAGATTTTCAGGCTAATAAGGAGCCAGTACACCCATTAAACATGTAACAAAAATCCACACCAATCATTGCAGAGCTGTGGTAGTTTCTGGAAAAAGGAACATCAGGGTTTGTTTGGGATAAGAACACTCATTCTTTGTAGGGAATGAGCAGGATTGCCTAATGTTGAGCAAGAATGTTAAGGGCTGTGCATTTTAATCTGTAGTTTGCCAGTGTTTGTTGTAATCCTGGAAAAGTTTTATTCCTCAGTTTCTCAGTGTGTAGAAAGGAAGACAAAATAAATTGTGGTTCTTATTAAGGTGTTAAGAATGGTATACTGAATTTTCCCAAATTCATCTCATTAATAGAATACACATAGGGTGGCTTCCTTAAATTGAAATTGTTTGGAGTTGTGACTGAATTCTGGAACAGTTGTGTAGATAAATGTGTTGTGGAATTATGGCCTCTTTAAACACCATCATTGAAAATATGTGCTCGTTTTGCCCCCTGGATATCAGAGAACAGAAACAGCAATGAAGGGAAGTAAGAAAAAGAGGAAAGAATGGAACAAGGAAGAAGTTAAGAAGGAAGAGAGAGAGAAAAGAGAGAAGAAAACAAAGAGCTTTGTGTGCTTTAAAGAATGATACTGTGGCAGAGAAAAACTATTTCAGTAGCCTGTTCCAACTGTGGTGACAGCCTGCCACTGAGGCTACTGGAAAGGGACTTGTCACATTTACTGTCTGCCAGCCCACGAGATGAGTACAGCCCTGCTAGTCATGCTTATTATCTCTGAGTCTCCTCCAAGTTAGTTGCTGGCCTCTTCAATGGCAGCAGCCAGCCTGCCCTTCAGCACCCAAAGCTTCAGTGCTAAGCCCAGTACACCCTTCATAAATTGACTCTCCAGCCCCGAAATGAATGGGAAACATGGAGGAACAATAAGCAAAATAGGTGTCTCCATGTAGGTGGAGTTTTATGGGGATGATGGAAACTTTGGAATCGAAATTAGAAACTCCATGTCTGTCACAGTTCAAGAAAACCAAACACCATGGGCCAGCACCACTGTTATTTTACTTTTTTTGCACCGTGTAAGAAGGGGCCCAAACACTCATGCTGACAGTACGCACAGTCTCAAATAACAGCTCAATTGAAGGCCAAGTCACATAAGCTGATGCTGACACAATTAGGCTCTCCATTGCCAGCAGCACGTCAAGTTTGACACCATCCCCCTCTTTGGGGCTCCCACTTTCAATCGCAGATGCACTGGTGCCATGTTACGTTTAATAGGTGGGATGGCCGGAGAGAAAGTTAGAAACCACTGCTGATGCGCTGTTTATTTCTCAGTCATTTTGTGTTAAATTGCTGTGACTTGAATGTCAGCAGTGCTTGGGATGTGGTAGTGAAATAAAATCCATATCTAGTGTGCCAAGACAAATTTCAGAAAACCCCAAAACACAATTGTCTTGGTTTCTTACTGGCCATGTCTGTGCACACACAAATAGTAGCTCATTTACTGCCCTCCAGCCATTCGGTGGGTTGCGTGTCTTGCTGCACTCTGGGGGATGTCTAATGAACCCCAAACTACTTCCCTCAAAGCCGGGATGTCAGGAATGAGGGGCCGCTACACTTATTAAGCATGTCAAAAGTCCACACAAATCACTGCTGGGCTATGAGAAAAGTATAGTCATTTCTGGAAAGGGGGCTGGGGAATTCGTTCCATTCACTGGAGTGGCTTGGACAAAACAGCCAGGGGATGCTGCTGGCTGAAGACTGGGTATTAGGAACAAATGTACAGAAGGCTGAAAGACCACTGGGCAACAGTGGTCTTAGCAAGGTACCTGTTATAGCGGAATGAGTCACACATCGTGACTTCCCAGATCTCCAAATCAGGACTGTTCTATTAAGGAATATTGATGAACATACTGGGCCTTGGGCCTTGCCTTAAAGTGTTTTCTAGCTATATTGCAAAGTCAAGCTGATCTCCAGCTGAGGAGGACAGCTTCTTTGTGTCCTTTTTGCAGCTGTGCACCAGCACATCTGGGTAGGTATTTCTGTATGGGGTGGGGTGGTGTTCCTGCCTCCTGCTCAGGGGGCTCCTTTGTCCAGAAGGTAGGAGATTATAGAGAAAAGCTACCTAAGCTTTTGATTGAAAGGCCAAGAACACCTTGACCTTAGCCAATAGTTATTTTCCTTCCTTGCCTCACTCTTCTTTTTTTTTTTTTTTTTTTTTTACGGTACTGGGGATTGAACTCAGGGGCATTCTACCTCCGAGCTATACCCCCAGCCCTATTTTTTATTCTTTATTTTGAAACCGAGTCTCACTAAGTTGCGGAGTGCCTCACTAGGTAGCTGAGGCTGGCCGCGAACCCGGATCCTCCGGTCTCAGCCTCCCGAATGCTGGGACTACAAGCGTGCGCCACCACGCCCGGCTC